>OZ026613.1:7343703-7369703 GCA_964020975.1 Hermodice carunculata
ATTGTACACCGACAAAGTAAGTACACTATTTTTATTTGCCTTGACAATATAAACGGTCCGAAATTCCTCTAGAAGAACTATCGAGCGTTGCAATCGAAAAGCTTTATTGGGTACTTAATTTCCTGATGGCACAGGCGATAGGAAGTTGAATTTAACAACGTATGACTGCAGTATATACAGTGGCGTCCATACAGCAAAGACAATAAGATGAGATGAGATAAGCTGAGCTAGGTCTAGGTAAGCTAAGCTCAGCTAAGTTAGGCTTAGGTGAGCTAAGCTTAGCTGAGCCAAGCTACGCTAAGACAAGATAAGATAAGATCAATGCAAAGTAAGAGAGTAAAATTTATTTGTTCCCCTCCCCTCCCCCCACCACAAAAGAAAAGTGTTGCAGCGGCAACCAACGAACAAATATACCAGGGACCCCCTAAAGATACCCCCTCCGCCCCCAACGTGAAGAGGAAGGAGTCGCTGGTTTCCGAGAAATTTGCAAACTGACGCATCAAATGTAATTGACTGGTTCAGTGGAGGCAGATAATTTTATTCATTACGTAATACATATTTTCTTTTCAAAACCACAAAAAGGCAGAACGCGTCTTAGTTAAAAAATAACAGAGATGGTGATGTTGGTGGTGCATTCCCATCACAGGTTATAAAATCAAACCGCAAGCTAGCAAAATTGAAAAACAACGAGTAATCAAATAATTTTACAGTTCATGCTTTATTGGAATACTGACTCACGTTTCGGTAGGCCTTTCAGGGTTCATTAAAATTATTTTTACAGGTTCAGAGTTTATCAATTTTTTTTCAAAAAACCCTAAATTACGTTTGACGAATAAGGCTTTGCCCTGTTCAATGGGTCCCAAACAGTAATCTTATGATTGACATTTAGTTCATCCCTCATTAGATTTAGTGTTTGACCTCATCTCTGTTGTTGTGTGTTTGGGATTTACATCCTTCATCGCCAATGCGAGGTCATTGTCTTTGCAAACGCCGGTTTTAATTCAAGGCTGTCCGTTGTGCCCTAGAACACTGTGATGTTTTCACACCACATGGGGTTGGATATAAGGCGTAAGCCCCCCCCCCCCCACATAAGCTTAAGTTGCAACTTACTGTAAAGTTTAATCTTCTAGCCACGCACTTCAGGCAACGGGAGGTCCCGAAAGTACTGTGGGAAAAATATTTGACTTGATCATCATATTGGAAGGGCGATACGAGTGATAACAATGTGCATTTCTGACTCTACATTGAAAAGGCTTTTTATAGGGCTTATATATTTATATATATATATATTATATATATATATTTATATGTATATATATATATATATATATATATAAATATATATATATTACATATCAGAGAGTATTTACTTACGAATATCACATATCACTCCCCCATTTCTGGTCTATATCGCACATATTGCAGGTTCCCAATTATTAAATAACATTTTCTTTTCAAAATATCATATATACTGAATACGATTTTGCAAAACACTATATAAAAACGACTCCCCTCTTTGCACTATTTTTTAAGTGTGCAAATGACCATTCCCTCTTGTCATTTACCATCAGGTTTGTATGTTGCGTTGCATTCTGCTCGCTGGCATACAATAAGTGATAACGCTGTTGAGGGTGCAGTGTTCACTCAGCCAGGGAGCAATGCAACTTGTTTCAACGGGGAAGAGATGGTACAAGGTCACGAGGGGTTTTATCATGAGAGTTATTGATGAAAACAAATTCACGATCAAAGGAAATGAAGATGCTATTTCACTGAGTGAAGATGTTCTCAAAGAATGCCTTGTACATGCAGAAGACAGTTGAGATACCAAATTTATCAATGAAAAAAAACCCAGTAACAGTGGTGAAGAGCATGAGGAGAGTCTGACATTAAGGTCAATTGTAACAGATGAGGATACAGTGGGAACGAAATCGCGAAGGCATGTCAAACAAAGACAAAATCATGAGTTTTACCTATTGGCGCTAACATGCTGGGTACCATTTACGATTAATTATACCCGAGTTGTTGTCAATCTAAATGATCCTAGCACAATTTATGACCTGTGTTGATTTAAGGTGGGAACTGATCTGGAGTGAGGAGACACAATGTATTATTTTTTTATCGATAGAAATAAGTGAAAATGTCAAGTCCATTTCCTGTACAGAGATTTGCAGTGGTCCAAGTCTTGAAAAACCAATCCAATGTGTATCAACGTGAGAGTCTGTCTCTCTGAGTGTCAGCCTCTAAGGATTGGATACAACAACAGTTTTCCACTGCCTGTGATCTACGGTTGGAGATTCGCAGATCTTAATTTTTCTTTACCGGTGGTGCTGCGATTTTTTTCTTTACATGTTTGTGTTTTTTCGCTATTTTGTATTTCTGCTCTAAAATGCTCACTCATATTGTTCTGAAACTTGGTGGAATGTAGCTTGTGGAAGGTTAAAAAAATTGTTCACCATAATGGTGAAATTCTGTTGCCATGTAAGTCAACAAGTTTGCAACAGAAGGTCACATTTTTCACTTCCACTCCAAAATTCCCTTTCGCTACACCAGAGTGGTACTTTTTATGGGTTGAATAGGAAGGTAAGCTTAGGATGGCTGTCTACTCAGCTCTCCTGTTATATAAAGTAGCATTGAATTTTTCAAGCCAGGGGTATGGTTTTGGCTAGGGCCACATGTTCTTTGGGCCCATACTTTTACCTATCACATGCTGAGGTAAACCACCTACCGCTATAAGGGCCTCATTACACAGTCGGTTCTTGTTCGTGGTAACGTGGAGAGCGTTCACATTATTGAAATCGACCTGAGAAAGAAAGGTGGGGAATAACGGCTAATCTGATTCCGATTCGGAAACTTGAATCAGCACTGTACCTCTTCGAATCACGTATTAGGGACCACCGGCCTTCAGCTAAAAAATAACAAAAACACAAAAAAACAACAACAACACACACACACACAAATGCGTATGCCACAATTTGACACTACGTAATTCCTGGTGATGTTATAAAAGGTACAACCCATCAATTGTACAAAGTAAAAGCCCATGCTGACGAACGGGCTTGTTTGACGTGTTACGCTAATTAGCTCCTAGCTCTTATAGTATATCGGATTACTATTGCTGTTAGATCGCGAACAAGAAGCCAAAATGCTGACAAGATGCTGCCATCAACGGCTCTGGTAGCCGTTTGAGACACTATAAAAAATCTTACTTTTAGGTGACAAATTTTCACATGCACAGCATATATTCTTGTTCTTAAAAATATGAAATTCTGCACTTAAACAATCGTTCCAAATTAAGAAAAACATATGCATGTTCCAGAGCTTTACACATGCAAGAGAGTAAAAGATAAAAGATTGAAAGCCTGTTGCGAAGGGGGAGAGAGAGGGAGAGAGAGAGAGAGAGAGAGAGAGAGAGAGAGAGAGAGAGAGAGAGAGAGAGAGAGAGAGAGGAGAGAGAGAGAGAGAGAGAGAGAGAGAGAGAGAGAGAGAGAGAGAGAGAGAGAGAGAGAGAGAGAGAGAGAGAAGAGAGAGAGAGAGAGAGAGAGAGAGAATTTATGACACAAACCATGATCGTTCAGTGTTTAGTTTTAAGAAAGTATCGGATCCATGACTATTACGTTTACATGGCTGCAATTTGAATGCATCAAATATCATACAAGGTTTATTTTCACCAGCAACGCGTTTGAATTCAGTGTTTGTTCAGTTCTAGCACTACCTCTTCATAATATTTGTGATATAAGATATGTTGTTAGTGCCTCGTGGAGACGTCTATCCAAATTCAGACTAACCGGGTCTAATTGTTCTGAATATTATGCAAAGGATTATTAACAGTTAAACGGCAAACGGCGAGATTGACGAAATCGAAACTGCATGTATCCACCATAATATCGATTGCAAATGTTTCAACGACACAAAACGGGACCGTAATATCTAGGATATCGATCTTTCAATGCCATGTTTTAAGGCGCATCTGAGACTTGATCGAAACCGATATGGTTTAGATGTAGCAATTAACATTGAAAATCATATAAGTGTTGTAGCCCATAATGATTTTCGTAGTCCAATATCTGGATCTCATTGGGTGCAGCTGAACTTCGTAGATGCAAAATATTTGTAGCTACCTTTTAGCCCTCAAGGACAGGTCATACACCAGTGTTTAAATGTTTTATCTTATAAGTCTTCAGAATCCAAACAAATGGTGATCTACCCAAAAACTTGCGTGCGGTTCCCATTGAAAAGGGACTTCCCTTATTTGACACTGGCAATTATTTATTGCAGGCCGATGTAAAAACGAACGCATTGAATAGTTTTTTCGGGTCACAGTAGGTTACAGTCGATAAAACAGAACCTGTTCCTCACCTAAAGCCCCAAAGTATTTTAAATCTGGGTGACATAACCATTTTAAAGGAAAATGGCTCGAACATCAAGTTTGCAAATTATAAAGTCAGCTGGACCGGATAAACTTCCAAGCAAAGTTTTACGCTTAGCCTGTATTGCAAAGCCTCTAACTAGGCTGCTCAATTTGTCCGTCTCGAAATTCAGCTTTCCTGACAGCTGGGAAGAAGTGGATGTCGTTGCATTGTACAAAAAGACGAAGATGCTTAACTAAGAGTTGTTGACCTGTGTGCCTTCACTGCTTGCCGGCCAAAGTGTTTAAAATTATAGTGTTAAAACAGCTTTATGAGTATCTTCATGATAGTTACCGTCTTAGAGCTTGCAACATAAGATTCAAGAAGTTGGTTAGCAATGTGAATCAACTCAAATATTTTGTACACAAGACTGCTTCTGCTCTGGATAAGGGTAAAGTTGTACGTCTGGCTTTTCTTGATGTTTCAAAGTCATTCGATCAGGTGTGGCATAGAGCTCGTATGTATAAGGTCAACCAGTTCAGTATATCCGATTCTTTACTATCTTTGATTAGTTCAGGACGGTGCTTCGTTCGATTGGGCCAAATAAGGCCCGGGATACCACAAGTTTTAGGACCGTTGTTGATCATGGTATTCATTGATAAGCTGGTTTATGACATTCGCTTTAAAATGTCCTTGTTTGCAGATGACACATCCCTTATGCACATTTTACAAACTCACGAATTTACGGCAATTGGCCTCAATTAAAATTTGCTGGCAGTTGAGGAACGGGGGAAAATGGAAAGTAGACTTCAACCAAAAACAAGCCCAAGGAACATAAAATATCAAAATAAGAAAAGGTGACTCTTAAAACAACCACCGAACGCTAAAATTCATAAGCTAAATAGTCAATAGAGTTCATGAGCATAAATGCCTGGGCCTTATATTTACACAAATCTCACCTGGGGCAATCATATCAAATCAATATGTAACAAACCAGCTACACGCTTGGGCAGAATACGAATTTGTATGTGCAGGAAACCCTCAAAAGCATAAGGGAGCATATACATTTCTTAAATTCGGCCGATTCTTGAATATGCTACCCCCTTTTATCGATAGCTGTTCAGCAAAATGAAGTGTTATATTGGAATCAGTTCAATACAAAAGTATTGTCATATGGCTGGTAGAAATTAGCCAATCATAAGGCTCAAAAAGTGTTGATTATATTCCATAACCATTGATTATGAAAAAGAATGTATTATGAAACTTGATAATGCATCTTTTTTGGGCTGACCTTCACCCTCAATAATCGCAAAAAGGTACCGCATAACTCACTCTTTCCGAATAAACCCTTTCAATGTCTAACAATAAAATTTGAAATGATTTACCTGAATTTCCATGAAAAAAACTTTCCATTCAAGTACCAGCACGCATTATACCATCAGCCACAAAACTTCTCCGGTTCAGTAGTCTTGATGCAGTAGCATATCATGAACGCAAAGCAAACTTTGATTGTGAAATTGTAAAAACACTACAAATAAAAACCAACATACCTCCCAGTACTGCCGGTACCGTCATTTCTTTGGAAAAATAATTGCTGAGTTGCAATATTATCAAGTTCAATTAGAGGCACGTCATCTTCCATTTTGTGGCAGCTAGCAGATTCACGAACTACCTGAACGCCTGAGCGAAATCACGAATGAAGTGACTCAGAAGTGAAATGACACTGTCACACGTGTGTGTAAGAATTTAATTACGTAACTGACAGATAATACGCTTTCAATCATGAAATCACTGATCCGACCTAAACACAGATGACCATTCCTACCAGCCAATGACAAATGTGTTATAACATGAAAGGAGACGATTATGGCTATTACAACTGTCTTGTGGCTTCGCCACTCGACAGTTATAAGCCATAATCGTCTCCTTTCATGTTATAACTCTCACGTATTGTTTGTTGTAGGCACCATGCCAACCTCCAGTCAAACAAAATACCTGGTTGTCTTGGTTGACCAACTCACCACAAAGACGAATATTCATGAGATGAACCGTTGTTTAAGTTGGTCAACTCACCCTCCCCCCCATCTATGCCATTTTATTTCCGGTCTGTATTTCTGAACGGTAAAATTATCGCTTGCGTAATAAAGCTGACAAAACCTTAATTCCAGGTCGTACAAACACGTTCGCTAAATGGATAATTTTTTCTACTATACAAGTGTGGAACTCTTTACCTGTAGAGGTTCGCACTGCTGCTTCTTTGACTTCTTTCAAGCTACCCCTCAAGTCACCTTTGTTTCCACGCAGTCGTGCTAATTTTTGATATGGACCAAGCAGGTTAAATGGATTGCTCTATCGCCTGCTTGCAGACCCTAGTGCCTTGAATGCTCACCTATCTCCTCACCCACTGGAGACAGTCAAGGATGCAGCTGTAGTTATAGATCTGAAACAATTATAGAACATTTTCTGTTTCAGTGTCTCCGTTTGACAGCCAGAGACAAAACACTTTTCGCACGGGTCAATGAATTGTTATTGTGACGGCAAATATTCCTGTTAGACCTCTTACAAAATCTCGAGAAGTCAGTCGACCGACGACTGCAGTGTCACATTTGAGGGAGCCATAATTATTTCGAGAGAATGAAATGACATAATGCTGACCCACTATCGCCCGTGCATTTGGGCTTTGTGGGGGTAATTAGGCGAGGGTTGGTGTCTTTGTGCCCTTTCCAAGACCTGGGACAGCAAGGTTCTGAAATTATACACAGAAACATCCAGGATGTATGGATAAATAGATACACGGATTAATATCTGGACGGCCGGCCCGACGGAAAGATGGATAGTCTACATGGATGGATGGATTGATGAATGAATGCATGTGCGGATAGATAGATAGATAGATAGATAGATAGATAGATAGATAGATAAATTAAATGAATGAATGAATGAATAAATGAATAAATGAATGAATGAATGAATGAAAGGCCATAAATGGGTGGGCGGGTGAGAGGACGAACATAGTGATAGGGGGACTACATGTCCATAGACATTGCAGGGCCGATGTTGCAAGGATCGTCGAGTTGTGCGCTGGACTTGCGCAGCGGAGGCTCGACATGTTTCACAATAGTTAATCTTTTAATGGTATAGTTAGACATTATTTATTTAAAGGCAATATATATATATATATTTTGCTGAATACAATTTTGCATGAACATTCGACGACGTACTGTCGTCAGTGTTGAAAAAATGTGAAATGTCGCATTACCGATTTATACCACCGATATAAGTGTCATCTCGTTTGCCTTGTTATATTTGTATTTAAATTCGTTGATTTCATTAGACAACAAAGGGAAATGGTATCCTTTTTTGACATGTATACAATACGATTTTTTATCGTGACAAACGAAGTGAATACCTGCACCAGTGATACAAAAATCCTAATCATGCAGTTATGTTGATTTATTTTCATAGAACATCTAATCATGTCGGATTATACATTTGATATGACTTTTTTTTTCTATTGCTATCTACCTTTGGACAGGGATTTACATACTATATTGTCAGAAAATAAAAAGTTAACACTGGCATTTGCTTAACATGGTATTCCTGTTTACTTTTAATTTTCTGACAGTATATGTAAGTCTCTGCTTTGAATAACTGACCACGTACACTGTTGCCATAAAAGACTTCACGGATCATGCACAGCGGCGACTTTCGAGGTCGGGTTACCTGACTGACTTCAGTCGTCGACTGGCTATGGCTGGTCGTTATCCCCGGCCCCCCGCACTTAGGACCAACTGACCACGTACACTGTTGCCATAAAAGACTTCACAGATCATGCACAGCGGCGACTTTCGAGGTCGGGTTACCTGACTGACTTCAGTCGTCGACTGGCTATGGCTGGTCGTTATCCCCGGCTCCCCGCACTTAGGACCAACTGACCACGTACACTGTTGCCATAAAAGACTTCACAGATCATGCACAGTGGCGACTTTCGAGGTCGGGTTACCTGACTGACTTCAGTCGTCGACTGGCTATGGCTGGTCGTTATCCCCGGCCCCCGCACTTAGGACCAACTGACCACGTACACTGTTGCCATAAAAGACTTCACGGATCATGCACAGCGGCGACTTTCGAGGTCGGGTAACCTGACTGACTTCAGTCGTCGACTGGCTATGGCTGGTCGTTATCCCCGGCCCCCGCACTTAGGACCAATCATGTACGCTTGATCGTTCCAAATTTCGCGGAAGAAGGGGAATATTTTGAGTCTCGACGCGGTCCGCGAAATCGGAAATTAAGGGTGCTTTTCATGGGCCAAGATCCGCGAAATCTTAAATTAGGATATGTTTTGTACAACTTTCGCGTTTTTACGAAATAGGGGGTATAAAAATAAAATGACTGGAACCCAAATCATTAAAAAGCATGGAGAAAATGAAAATGGTTTCACTCATTACAATTCAGTTTAATCCAGATATGACTGTAACGACACTTATATGCGGCAGATTTTAAGGCATGGGCCACTACATTTGTATCATTGAAACTGAAAAATAAGTGTACTTTTTGAGGCTCAAAATCTCATTGTTTTAAAAAATACGGGTACTTTTCCATGGCAAAAATCTCCTTGTTTTCATCAAAATAGGGGGGTAAAATTCAGGGAAAAATCCTTGAAAAGGGGGTGCATTTTAATTTATGGAACTATCATATGCTACCACTTTTGTGGGGAGTGCCAGGGCCGGGTCGTTATCTCCCTGTAGTCAATCAGGCTACGGGACCTCGGCAATCGACGCTGTTGACACTGTACATGATCCATGAAGACTTTTATGACTACGATGCACGTGGTCAGTTGCTCAAAATCTGTCAAGATTGCCAGCCTGTGTCTGTGGTTATGTTGTAGGAAAACCTTATTATCTTCATGGACATTTCATTTTCATAGGTCCGGGATTTAGGCTAGCTTAATTTCTGTCTCCCATACCCGATTGAAAGTCGTCTATGCAAGGACGTCGTTGCGCTTGTGCGACCCGTCATGTTCTGCATCACTCGCCATGTGGCATGTTTTCTTGTCATGAAATCGTACGGGAATTATCACTTTATAAGGAACAAAGAGATAGTGTCCTATAAACCATTTATACGCAAATACATCCATAACCTGCCACATTTGATATAGATGCATATGTTCCTATATACTAACAGTACAATTAACAAATTCTCCCTTCATTTGCATAAAAGTTCTACTTATATTGATCGATCGACTGACTTGTCGAGATTTTGTAAGATCTCTATTACACCGACAATTCTTGTTACAATGAAAAAAATAATATGATTGTATCTGGTCGCTTTAACTTTCCAGATGTTTGTAAAGGCGAAGTTAATATGGTCGCTAGTCTATGTTCATGAAACAAAACGTTATTCAGGCTTCCGTCCCGATCATGACAAAGATTAACCGTCTGTTTGGAGCATCTTGTATTGTGGTGCTCCTTGGAGCTACTTATGGTTGTGTACATAGCATTTGGGATTATAGTTTACTGCTTGTTTTCAGGACGGCGTGTTGTGGTCCTGTACAGTATGGGCATGCATATAGTATGTTATTATTTATATTATCATTATTATCATCATCATCATTATAATTATTATTACTATTGTTGTTGTTGTTCTAGGGCATGTTCTAGTGTAGTATCCGTGTATGTAAAAAAGATGAAGACCTGCATTAGCCTGGTGGCTACTTTTCCGATGCTCAAAAACAAAAACCAAAACCAAAACAAAACAAAACAAAAAAAAAACAAAAAACAAAAAACAAAAAAAAAAAAAAAACAAACCAAAAAAAAAAACAAACAAAAAACAAACAAACAAACAAACAAACAAACAAACAAACAAACAAACAAACAAACAAAAAAGAAAAATAAAGAAAAAGAAAAAGAAATAAAATACATGACAACAACCCAATAACCGTGTTTAGTGTATCTCGAGCAAAGAGTCCAGAGCATTATGAACACAGATTATAAAGTAGTCAAAGACATATAGCTTCTTGGATGTTTTTGGTCTTCGCACTGGGTCATTGACAGTGCTTATTTTATGCATCCACCCCAAGGAGGGACCTATTTTGTTTCGGGGGTGTCCGTCTGTCTGCTTGTCCCTGGTGAGGTCCGACCACCATTTGTTTTTGAATCTGATATTTCAAGACTCAATGGTCATCTGAAACGAAAATTTAACTCATTCTTACATTGACATCATTTCTTCACTTAATTACATTTTGGTGACATTAACCTTATTTTCAATGTCAGAGGAGCCACGTAGTACAAAAGTTGATCCATGTGCCAAGCTTTGCAAGGAGGTGCCTCATATTTCGTATCAGGATTAAGGCAACACAAACCTGCGTAACACAATGTAGAACTTCGAAAGCAAGACAAACAAAATGAGAACTCAGTCCTTTTTTCGGGGGTGGGGTTTTTGGGTGTCCTCGTGACAACATTGATCAGAATAACCTCACAGGAGCCATGCACATACATTTTTGGGATAAGTATTCCTCTTTTCAACTGATGACTTCGAATCAAAGACCTCTTTTGCAGGGAAATTGTCAAATGATTAACACTAGATTTACATTTGTCTTCCAAAGCTGGCTTCAATACTTCAGATGATAATATTTCAAGAAGTAGCCACGACATTGGTTTGCACCGGACAAGCAGAGAGCGTAGCCAATGCAAATTATGGAAAACACCGTGGATATTGTTCAGTTTGACGATGATTTTCAGTCACTTAATAAAATGGTGCTTTTCTGAATACAGATGTGAATATTGTATGCGAAAATAAAAATCGAAATTTAAATGGGGGCTTGAATGGAAAAAATATTGTTTGCTGCCATGCGCGCGTGTTAAATACAGATCAACCAATTTGTCTTGACACAATAAAACGTACAGCTAAATAGACAGAAGCAGGCAAAATAAAATTGATGATGTCAAAAGAAACAAGAAACAAATAAACAAACAAAAACCCACATCAGAACAAAACAAAACAAAAAACGATCAAATAAAACAATATGATAGAAACATAAAAATAACATAAATAGGTTAAACTAATTTCCAATACTGAATTCGGACCACTTTTGGTCATGTTTAGAAACTTTAGATCTATTATTCTACCATCAAAACAATAAAATTTAACACATATGAACACAAGTACTCACTTTTGATAACGTCTGGTATCTTACTCTTTATCAAATTCGATGACTTTTACAAAGACCACAAGTGTAGAAATCAAGATACGTAAAAATATATTACTAGGACACGAAAACTCAAAGTCTATAATAACATTCTAGAAATATTCGCCAAGCAAGACAAGACCACTAAAATCATGAGTTTCTAAAATTTAAGCGAGGCACTCGTGAAACGTGGGAGTTTAAAATCAGTTTTAATTCTCAATAAAAATAAAACACATCCCCGCAATTCTTCATTATAGATAATTTAAAGATAACTAAAATAATGAAACAGTTGAACGCTTTAACACTTTCCTTACAAACATTTGACCGACTCTAGACAGAAACATAAATTTATCAAATTCTCCTCACTGGATTACTCACCTTCAATACTGTTCATACCATACTTGTGTCTTCCAGCAAACATCAGAAACTGATGTCTCAAAAGTCATACAAAATTTCAAATCCAAATCAAGCAAAAGACATGATAAAATATCCATGAAACGTCTTAAACATAGCAACTCTAGATCTTTTATTTGCACAACCATTGTCCCTGATCATTAATCAATGAGTAAATACCGTAATATTCCTTGATACACTGAAAATCGCCAAGGTGTTGGTATTAAAAAAATGACAATACGCTGTTTTAATAATCATAGACCGATTTCCCTTTTCCCGGCCGTTCCAAAAATTTTCGAAAAAATATAATAATAAAGTATACCTTCCACTGTTTTTTTCTTTCCTTGAAACAAATTATTTTGCAAGTCAAGATGATTTTAAAAAGATGCACTCAATAGAAACAGCTAGCTGCCTTACAGTTTATCGTTAAAATTGTACGAATTTTGGCGTTCGAAAAAAAACCCTATTGATTTCTATCTTTCCTATCAAAAGCCTTTGATACTTTATACCACAGTATTCTACTTCATAAATTCTATCATTAAGGGCTTGATGGCACTCAGCTTAGCGGGTTTCAGAGCTATCCAAAAGGAAAAAAAAGTCAAAACGTCCAATTCGATAACGCATGACGCAATCTAAACTTTCGAACATAAGTTCCGTGAACGACATGCTATGGGCCTCCCCTAATTTAAATTCAAGTCTCTATGCCGACAACGCAATCCTGATTAATTCCGTTTTTTCTTTTAACTTGAATAATAATGACCAAAGATCCCGATAGGATCGCGAATAATACTAACTCCGTGGTTAATAAAGTATATGAATGGTTAGCTGCAAATGAACTCTGCAAAAAAAATTACAAAACTAAATACCTGATTTTTCATTTGCCCCAGCATAAGCTTAACATAAACATAAACTTGTAAATAGTAGGCAAAAACCATTGAAAGAACCGGCAACTTTGATTTTTTAGGACTACGGAATCCTGAAAACTTACTTTGAAGTGCCCATATTACAAAAAAGAGCGAATAAATTATCCAGAATAATAGGAATCCTAAAACGAATAAACAGCTTTATACCTGTCCATGCACTTTTAACGATATATGTAATTCCCTTTTCCTACCTCATCTTAATTATGCCTTTCCAACATGGGGGTAACCATGCGACCGGATTGTCAAACTACAAAGCCACACATTCATTTATGATAGTAAGTAAGCATAAATATTCATCATGGAAACAGGGATATTGCAAGTGCACAATCTTGTGTTGAAGCAGAAATATAAGAACAGGGGTTTTAGAGTTTTTACCTGACGTGTTCCTTGGCTGTAAGAAACTAAGCAAGCAAGCTAGCAAGAAAGAAAGAGAAAGAGACAAAATGGACATTTTTGTAGGTACAGGGCTGTACGTTACCATTTTTGGGCTCTTGAGTTTAGCAACGACAGGTAACATGATTTCTACATAAGGATGACCCTTTTCTGGATAAAACGGTGAAATATCATAAAACCCAACTTTAACCATTAAGTCCCAAAAGAGAACTATGTGGGAGGCGGGGGAATATAAGTAGCTGAAAAAAGCATTATTTGGACAAGCGAAAACAACCAGCAAGTCATATATATATATATATATATATATATATATATATATATGTATATCCATGTATGTTAGTTATGGCAAGAGCTGAAAACGTAATGTAAGGCCCTCTAGCAAGAACACACGAGCCTGAAATATATATATATATATATATATATATATATATATATATATATATATATATATATATATATATATATATATATATATATATATATATATATACATATATATATATATATATGATAAAGTATGATTGCAAGTTATAGAACCAGAACTCTTCTGGAACTTAGTCTTATACACACAAAACATATGTCTGAACCTTGAAGCCTTTACGTCCCTGCAGCTGTTAGCCATCATCTTCTGCGGAATTTTTTTAATATGGTTTAGTACTTTTGGTGCCTGTGCCTACAGTCTCAGTTGGTGTGGCACTCAACAGGTGATAAAACAGTAGTGTCCATGTATAGATTTATTGTACATGTAAATCAAATACGTGAAATATCTTTGAACATGTTCAAATGTAAATCAGGTATAATGTACGTTTTGAAGACACTACACGAAGCATATAAGCTAAATATTGAGCCAAGACAACATAATAATGAATAAATATGAACGTGGTAAATGATGAATTAGCTGAATATGTAAAGTTTTGCCTATAAATGCAGAGCTTGAATATGAATGCAGAAAATCTATGAAACCAAACATGATTACTAAATAGTATAGAACAAGTCAGATAAGATTAATTTGATTTACCCCTGAACTAGCATATACCCTTTCTAGCTGGATAGGTCACATTAGTTCAACCACTTGCCAGTGTATAACTGAGGGGATATAATTATATTCAGTACCAGTGATTATGAAATGAATAGTTACAGCCAGACACCTGTACAAGCCTGGGAATTCCTTACAAATACTGCAACAATGGACATCTGTACCAGAAATGTCAAACAAACTCCACAATGACACCTACTCCTCAGTATAAAAGTCTCCAAAGATCAAGTTATCTTTAATTGTCAATTTTTAGTTAATGTTTCAAAAGAAGGAATCAAGCTTGTAATAACTGAGTAAACCCTGCCAATTTTGGCCAAGTGCTTGGGATAGCCTATGGCTGACTCCCGGCCCTTGTGTGGGACAGCCGAAGAGAGAATGCTTTACATTGAGTAAATATGCACTTACACGTTAGCCTAAAATGTCAGAAAGGTGAATAATAAAACAGATTAATGCCAATAGGTAAAATTAAGGAGCAAAATAGGCAAGTCTGAAATCTGTAAAATTATTGAAACTAAATTTTCTAACAATCTCTGGATATTTTCAGCACAATTTGTAGATGTATTTCATCAAAAATATTTGCTTGAATCCTTTTGACTGTAATTTGTTGTAAATATATTTGGCTCTGGATGCAAAGTCCTGATACTTAAAACAAATACGACCAAATCTCAAATTTGTGACACAAATGTATTATACTCAAGTTTCCGAAATATTACTGTCAGGTAAAGGGCAATTGACCACTTCAAGGTTAAACTCATCAATTTCGTTAAAGACTTTAATTTTAATGCCACACCGGTCATTTGAGACCCAAATATACAAATACAGGAACACATCTCTGAATTCATCTGAATTGTTATGTTCCATAGGGATATCTTTTCAATATATTCCTTTCGCAATTTCATTAAAACTTTGCACTTTCACACAAGCAATGTCATCAATATACCTTGCATTGTTTGATAATTTTGTTGCTTAATGAAAATCTGTTTTCATCAATTTATGCATGTACTTAAATTCAAGCCAGGCTAAATATAAAGCGCGAGTAACAGGGTGCAGTTGCTTCCCATTGGAGTGGTTTTTTTGTTGAAAAAACAATGGTCAATATTGAACAAAGTATTTATGTCCAGATTTTTTAGTATCTATGAACGTTTCAACAGTGAAAGATTTAATGTTATTTTTGAATATTTGTTGTGCAAGCAATATGCTTTCTTTGAATATGAATTAATATTTGTGTATGGTTTACCATTATGTTTTAACATTTTGTTAATTAATTCTCAAAGAAAACTTTTGACCTTGTGTATTTCTAGATTAGTGTACAGTGTAGAAAATCAAAACATTTGATACTTCTTGCTATTAAATCTTTGAGTTTAGATACACACTCCGATCAATTGGTAATACTTGAAAAATAATTTATGTCAGAGTGTCTGGAAATTGCATAAGAGTATTTACGTAAATGATTCTTAAATACAGTCAAACACATCACACTGCTATTTTCTTTGATAGTTGTTTTGTTGCACATTTTGAAGCACCAGCTCTGAATCTGGATTAAAAACTGTTTTTATGTAATTTAGGTATACAGAACAAACGTGGAATAAAGCATTCCTCTTTAAAAATGTTGATAATAAACTTTCTTTTCATCCCATCCTGATGTGAATCTATAAAATTACCAATGGACTCTTGTGTAATTTATATACGTCACTTTTTCTTGTGTGCGAAATATTGTTTTGCCAAGTTCATTTTTCAAAGCATCCAAATAATATTTTTGCAAATGATCCATAAATTGTTACCTGCCTAATCAAGTTTAGTGATTATAAATCTTTCCGGCAGTTATTTGACTGCTTTTGAAACCTTTAGCTGGTTTAAATTCACCATACTGAAATTCTTAATATGGGTTTTGTGACGATAAGTTCTATTTCTAAAGAATATTTTCAAGTTTGATAACCATCATTTCAATTTCTGAAATTCTCTTTTTCTTCCTTTGCCCATTATATACAGTATTAATCAAAACCATTCCCTGTATCCTGAAAAATACTGTCAATGTTCAACGTAGGATATATCTGAAATTGTGTACTTTTAAATCAGTTTCTTTGAAACTGAATTTTGTTTTATATCCAAATTAAACTACCCGCAAAAATACATGCTTGTGGTATGCATCAACAAAAGTGGGATATTCATTGTTAGAATACAGTCGTAATGTTGATTAGCTCGGATATCCTCAAGAGTAATTGAACCCTAGAATTCCTTGTAATTCATCTTTGTATAATATTATTGCCAGATTAATGGGAAATAATGGGGGCGGGGATCTTTTATTTTGCATTCCTTGGGAATCATATTACGAACACATTTAAATTTTAAAAAGGACTGAATGTTCAGTTAATTTTGTGTTTAAAGGAATGCTGCGTAACATTTGATCCGAGTTTTTCTTTTCAGAATCTGGTTTCCGAATAATTTTTGTGTAAGCATACACAATTCGACAAATATTTCGTGGAAATGTGTGTTCAGAATATGTAATACAAAATATTAATTGATTCTTTTTGTATCTCGAAATGATAGTGCTTTAAAAGCTATATGTAATTGCCATTAGAGAAAGCCTGTAGTAAATTTTGAAAAAAAAAGTCTTTGGTATTTGAGTTCAAAAATGTCCAGTTTTTCCGTGTTTTTTTTCTGTCAATGACCTCTTCTCCTTTGAATACCGGCCCAATCAAGAATTCGAAAGTCCAACTTCCTAACGTCACCAAAATCCAAAATTTTGGCATTTAAGGCAAAGGGAAAAGCTGACTAAAGTGTTGATCCAAAAATCTTCCATTTGTAATATATTTCTTGTGTTAACATAAGTATAACAAATTTGGCTGTATGCAACCAATTACTTGTAACCATCAATCAAAATGTGAATGTTCCTCGGAATTGAAATGGGTACACAAAAAAGTATTCAATTTGTGATTTTTAATTGTATTTTTTCATCCACTTAATCTCATTTTTACTGACTGAGCAGTAAGATCCACATATTGTCATTTACATTTGATGCAGGATATCAAATAACTGATATTGGGAGGCTCACAAGATAACACCAAATTTTCCGAGCAGGGGTTTTTCAATTTGAATGTTTTTGTAAGTAACGTTACTGTGAGATTCTTTGTTCGTGATGAAATTTGATTTTCATAATGAAAAAAAAACAGGATGCTATTGTATTCCAGGACTAAAAATGCAACTGTAGTGAAGTTCATAGCAGAAACAAGTGTCACATAATGACGCACTTCATGCAACAAGTGCCGCCCAATGACGCGCTTCATGGAACAAGTGCCACACAATAACGCGCTTCATGAAACAAGTGCCACACAATGACGCGCTTCATGCAACAAGTGCCGCCCAATGACGCGCTTCATGAAACAAGTGCCGCCCAATGACGCGCTTCATGGAACACTGCAAACACAAGCTCACCAACTTGTACTTCGAACGACACTAATATGCCTCACTTTTAAAAACATTTTCAATAAATCATCACTAAATTTTGTACCTTTTACACATTGGGAGTGTAGGTAATAGTGTTTAAAACGTTGAACTACATGCAAGTCTTTTTAAATGCCAGTATTACAGGAAACATATAATACGTATCTGCGTACACCTAAATCACATAGGTTGTTATGTATTACATCACTGCAGGTGATTTTGAATTCATATTATTTATATTCCTTAGTAAGTAGGCCTAAGTAGTGTATGTCTGTATGTATCAACCACCCTAAGCGTTATGGAATATCTCTGTCTGATTTTGAATTCATCAATTACTAAGAATGTAAGGTGCCTATATAAGTTAACAACTCTACACATGAATTTCTTCCAGCATTGACAAATATAACTCTGCCTGACATCGAACTGAAAAACAAGTACCCAAGAAAGGCACGATTTAATATCACTTTCAGTTTGTGCTTCGGGCATGCAACACGCACGTGTGCCTCATCTTTCGAAGCACTTTTAGCAAAACTCCACATATTTGCGACGTTGAGTTTATATAGTCTGAAATCAGTGCTGAATCTGCAGCTAAAAGCTTCCTTAGCTGCTAGGCCTAAAATTAGGTCCATATTGATGCCACATTTCGTGACCATGATTCAATACATACTTACTAATACGTGCACTTATTTCATTCTATGTGCTCAATTGATTAAAGGGAAGCGCATTTTAACTTGATGAGATGGTAATGACCATAACATGACATGATCAAAACAATTTCTGTTAACCATTTAATTGTTGTGAGTTACCGTCAAGTCCAGGCTACTGTGCTTTGTAAACGCTGAACCACAGGCAAAAATGAAAATTCGTGACAGGCCGTCAATGGTGTGGAGTTACCAAAGGGGGTGTCTCTCATGTTCAAAGAGTTGACGGTCAGACACAAATTTTCATATTCGCCTGCGGAGCGAACAGTCAGCTGGTCCTCCCAGAACCTGGAACGTTTCGCCAACACTTCTTGCTCTGGCAATGTATTGAAAAATAAAAGTTAACCAAAAAACAAGCAAACAAACGAACATTCAAGGAAAAAAAAAAAAAAAGGAAAAAAAGGAAAAACAAAAAACAAAAAAAAAAGAAAAACAAAAACAAAAAACAAAAAAAAGAAAAGGAAAAACAAAACAAAACAAAACAAAAAAAAAAAAAAACAAAAAAAAAAAAAAACAAAAAAAAATCATCCGTGGAGGAACAGTCAGCTGGTCCTCCCAGAACCAGGAGTGTTTCAGCTACACTTCTTGGTCTGCCAATGTGTTGAAAAATTTTTTTAAAAAAGCTAACAAAACAAAACAAAAAATAACCCATCTGCACCCCCATCCCTCCCAATATTTACAGTAGATCCATTTGTACATCCAACACAATGGACTACGTTCTCGGAGTAAATAAACAGACACTGGTTCTTTTAACTTACTTTATAGCAGACCCATGTGCAATAGACTGCTTTTAATGTGATCTTTGAATAGAAAAAAACAGAAAAGGAAACGGTCAAATGAAGTGGCAGCGGTAGCGGCTACCTAGGCAAAAACAATTAATTTGAGCTACAAGTTATTGGTAATCCATCAACAAATGTCTGTAAATTTTATTAATGGTGGAGTATTTGTTAAATCCATCGTCACTGGTTTCGACATAATTTGTTAAAGCATGTTGCATTTAAAACATTTTAGATGTTCTATGCGTGGCCACGGTAACGTTGACATGGATTTTGCGTGAGAACAATTTTAACATTCCTTGTCAGGATGTTTACGTGTACTGTGTAAAGTCATAGTCTATCAACTCACACATTTATTGTACTACATTCGACATATTTAGCACCATCATGACCTGAATATATATCTAAATGCCTGTTACAGATGAAATACTGAAAGCTATGGTAGAGTGACTAATCATTCATTACTCGCTACTTTGCATTAGGAGGACAGTGAAACACGTCGAACTGTTACTTGGACGGTCTCACTCCAAAGGTGCAGACTCAAAGCAATAGTTTTACAGTACTTACTTCCAACATCAATACGATTCATGCTAAATGTTCCGACATTGAAGCTTAAATTCATGAATTAAGACAGCATGACTTCGAATTCAGTGCAATTTTTATACAAGACTGTTGTATAAAGGAATAATCTGTCTTTCATACAACTTGTACATTCTTATTGTATCGCCCAACACGAAAGTTATTTATTAAAAGGAGGATTAATAATTTATTTAAATGAAAATATATAATTACGGTCTAAAGCCTTCAACCGTTAGGTCCACCATATATGAGGAAGCATATTTATTGAATTGCCCAGCTTAGAAATGCGTTAATGTATTTTTCATGGAAATCTTTATAGGTCTCTTCGATATATCGGCACAAACTGCACAAAATTTATCGATGTGTACTCTCAACCTCTATGTACAAAAAGAGAAAATCAGAAAATTGCAATGGGTGATGACTGAAACCAGTATCTGCTCTTGAAAAGAGAATGGCAAATGTATTATGATTTTGGGCGCCCTAATGACCCAAAACTTCTGTCTTTTAGGGATATTCCCCTCCACTTGATTTTCAACCACTGAATGATAACACCATCTGCAAAATTTGATTTAATGACATAGCACACAATAAATACCTCTGTTATTATGGTAAAAAAAACTGACCATCAACCTTGTTTCGTCTGTTATACGCAAGTAAGTGTAAGACCAAAAACAATTAAAATAAAAAAAAATGCAAACCTGTCAATTAGACAAACCTTACGAACTAAGTTGAATAGTTGCTTTTTATGGGTGACTGCCTGTCTCAAGTCAGGAGGGAAATTTGTTTCTTCACATTGGTATTGGAAGAGAAATGTTGATGCTTTGGCAAGTCTGGAATTTCTTTGCTGTCATTGTTGGGTTTGGAATAAATGAATATGGATCATGTTTTTCTGTACTAATTCAATAGAACTGATATAGAAAAAGATGCCGATCGAACTAGTTTTTGTTTGGAAATGTAACGCAGAATAATTAATGACGCAAGTGACAAATGCCTTACAACAAGATTGTAACATTCAATAAACATAAACACAAGAAAAATAAATGGACGACAACAAGGATTATTTGATCGAATAAATTCAGAGACAATCTGTACAACATATAAAAATCTGCATCTATTGATGCTGCACATCACTTAATTTGAAACAAATTAATTTGCTTATTATGGACAACTTATAAATGATAAACGGACGATTATATAAAAAAAAAAGAATATAGTCGTGACTGATAAACGTTCTGAACTTGCTCAACCGATAAATCATCCCACAGCAATGGCTTAAAACGTACCTTAACCGTAAAAACACCTGTACCGTCAAATGTATTGATACAAATAGAGACGATGTCAATAAAGTAATTGAAATATTTCGACCAGAAAGGAGCTGCGGCATCAATGGTATACCTACCAAATAAAGAAATGTATCAAGAACTTAGTTGCTGAACCTCTTGCTGTACCTATAAATCAAATAATGAACACAGCTATATTCGGTTTCATACGCAGACGAAAGCATATTGTTCCTACACGTGCTGAAATTAAAATTTACAATTTTCTTTATACTTGTTTATCTCAACTATGGAATCTTAGTACTGGGATATAATGTTCAAAGATTTTAAAATTGCACAAAAAAGCTGTCTGAATTGTATCCTGCAAAAACAATAATGCTCACAAAAATGTCTTATTTAACAGACTAAAACTACTCAAGCTAGATAACATAGTCACCATATCTAAAATACAATTCTACCATAAATTGATAAATGATAATAAACTCCCAGGAAACCTACAGAAATCACTACTGAAAATGGATCATTAAATCAAGATGCAAATCGATACCATACAAGACAAGCGGGTGATATCCATTTTCTAAAATAAAATCATTGCTATGCCAAGAATTGTGTAAGAATGTATTTTCCAGATACTATCGATAAAATGCCTGTGAACATTGGAGACAAACTTATACTCAGTCTTCAATGTATGACTAACTCCACTAAAAACTATATCGCAAAGACGTATCTAGAAATCTGTACAATTGCGATTGCGATTATGTCAACATCAACAGCAACTGAGTTGATTTTGACACATGTTACCATGCTACCATATTATACAGCAGACGTGCCATTTCAAACGAGCGTTATGATGATGCTAATAGATTAAAAAATACAACAGGCATTTCTCTCATTGTTTTATAAATTAATTTTCATGTCTGGTAAATGCTATCACACCATATTTTTATGTTAAATTTACAGTGGCTCATGATTGAAAGAATAAGTTGTCTTAAGAGATGTATACCGGACCATGAAATGTATTTATATTTATATACTTTTTTTTATTAGGAATGTGTATATCTTTGGTCAAATAAGCTTTGCACATCTGCCTTAGGACGACTTTGAAGTTAAATGGAACAAGTGCTCCAAGCAGCACACTGAACACAAAAAGGTAAAGCAGGAAAAGCCTTTAAAGGACTAAATAAAGGAATGCGGCGACACGAGAGATGTTGAAACTTTACCGCCATCAAAGTGTGAACAACGTCCGTCGAAACGGTACATGAATGTTCGCACATTGCTGGGTGAACTATACAAAGTACCATCTCTTGCTAATTTTAGACACTCCCTAAAATGGTATCTGCAATGTCCACCACACAAAGAAAAATTTTACATTATTAAAAGTGAAAGACTTCAAACGGGACTTTCACCACGGCAATGGCAGATCTCAAGTAAACGTATTTCTGTTTTGGTATGGCCATTTGGAGCAACACAGTCGTTACGCTACCAATTCAACTTCAAATACCTGGACGAGATAATGGTAGGCCTGCATTGTTGTCTTCAGACTCAGATGCAACCATCGCGATGCGGGATGTCGACCTAGAATATTAGTTTTTTCGCCTGAAAGTCACAATTTATATGAAAATGGACAAATTCAATCAGTTTATCATACTCAGGTCTTACACACTTTCAGGTGTTCTCCCAGTGCTGCACCACCAATTCTTCTTGCCAACTGCACCATTGAAAACTTGAATGTTTACAATACAAATTAGGTGTATGTCCACATTTTCAAATGATACTTTATTCTTACTTTTTCTTGGGAACATTTAGGGTCAGGCTTACCTGCTTTAGACATTTTTGAAAGGGTTAGAATCCATCAGTGAAATGCTGGAATGTAGGTATAACCTGTCAGTAACTGAATTTATTAAGAAATGAGCACTTCTTTTTTGGCCTAACTGAAGTGAAGTGGTGATACAAATGAAACTTGGTTATTATTCAAATGTTGAATTAATTGGTATCTTGTTGAAACCAATCTATTGGGCACATGGTTACTGGATTTCTTCTTTTTATTACATATATTGTATTTACATCAGCAGTATCGCTGGGCAAGTGAAGATATTAATTTGTGTCTGTCATTACGATCTTGCATTGATTGTTGAAACAGCTATACGCTATCGTTGAATTTGTAAAAAAATAAAAATAAAATAAAAAATAAAACCCAACTGAACCTTAAAGGAATATACTTTAGCTTTGGCTTAGCTGAAGCAATGTTACAAACATAGTAACTCATTCAGATGCTGCATTGAATGCCATCGTGTCAAAAATTTTATATTCTTACAGAATACTTGAATTAGGCCTAGACTATTTATCTAGTAATTAATAGATCAAAAGTATAAACTTACACTACACAAGAAAATCAGGGCAAAGTAGAAAACATTTAAGTCTTTTCAAGTGTCCATATTGACATGGATCACACTGGTCTGGTTGTGGTTACGTATGAAATGAGGGTTCCTGTATCCTGGCTTGAGCAGTCGACCTCAGAGCTAATACTCAGAATCAAATAGCTCTCTCAGAAAAGAATGAAACCTGGGACACTATCTTGTAATTTGTATTTAAGTTTTCTATCCCTGGTCTCATCAATCGCCAAAAACAAGATATTTTAATTTAGCTGATTTGCTGTTCAATTTCAAGACAAAAACTTGACAAATATACTACACAAAATACCACATTGGAGAGCAAACAAAAGCTCAGAGAACTATAATTTCTCTATTTGTGACATAAATGGCCATTTTTAAACCTACAATTGTCAATGATGAATCCTGCACTGATCCAAAAAAATACAAAATATATTAAAGCATACAAGAGCTCAAAGACAGCTTCATGTGTAGTGTCAGTTGTCTGATTGGAAACCGACTGTTTCCTTTTTAACCTGGTACCAAACTGACCACCACTTTCTTCATTACTGGATAACTCGGCTACAAAGTGTTTTCTAACACTGTTTGGACTCAGTCCTATCGTTAAAGCTTTTGTCACTATCATTTTTCAAAATTTCCTTTGTTCATTCTTTTGTGATCTGGTTGTCACACTGGCGGAAAATATACCTGGATGCTAAATTTTCAATTTGCAACTCTGCTGTGCATTCATTCAAACCTGGCTCTACCCTTAACCTATGTGTGACTTTCACCTTGGGACCAGCTATATCATTCGCCAGGACCATATGTACTGCTTCCATTGGTAGATGGGGTACCTTTCCCATTGTTATTAAACCTATCATATATTCAGAGTCCAGCCATCCCGTATACAATGGTATAAGGATATCAGAGCAATCAACCCCCTGAATGTTGATAAAAGCCACTGGTTTTCCCAACTGGTACCTAGAGTTACTCACACCTTAACTTTGAGCGCTTCCTCTATCTCTAAGTATCATAAGGTTACTTTTCTCCTGACCTTCACCTTTCAAAACAAAGCCCTCAGACTTACATTCTCCATACAAGTCTTTTACTGTCTCCTGTATCCATCCTTATTTCAGTAATAGGTGCTACATCAATTTGACTGCCCTGTATTAAACCGACTGGCTTTTTGGCTCCTTGAGGATTCAGTTCAGGGTGTAATGTATAACACCTCTCTATGTCATGTGAACCTTCCCAATCGGTAAAATTAACCTTAGGCCTAAGTTCTGGGTACCAAATCCAACAATTATCCGTGGTATACGACTTTCTACAGTAACCACATCTAACCCTACTGTTAGCACTTTTCTGGCCACCAGCTTCATGGATATTTTGTTCATTTTCAGAACTTGGGTTCCTAGGCATACCTTGCCCTTGACCTTAACTTTGGCCTTGGTCTGGCTCAAAGCACACTTTGACCACTACCAGTTTTATACCGCTTGTGAGTCAAAGAATACTCATCAGCTGCTACTGTTGCATCCATATGCTTGTCATATTTATGTTCGTCAAGATATGTTTTAATATCCTGAGCTACAACCTGTTTAAAATCTTCACGTAACAACAACTCACGTAGCTTATCATAGTCACCTTGTACTTCAAGAGACTTAAGCCACCTATTGCACAATGTAATTTTCTCTCTTGCAAGTTTCACATGAGTAATATTTTGATATTTCTGCAGTCTTCTGTATTTTCTAGCCCATTCTGATGACAAAGCTGTATATGTACTTAGCGCTCTACCTCTCAGCACAGACGAGTAGACTAATACTCCTTGGGCCATTTCAAATTATCATCTGCCCTTTGGAATGTCAAGGAATATTTATGCACATCTGTCTCCGTGAAATGTGGCACTAATTTGACATGGGCTGTTGTTTTAAAATTTTCAGAAACTGTACTGTGTGGCCTACTGGCTGCCTGTAATTCAACTTCATGCATGCGATATTCTCTCTCTCTCTCTCTCTCTCTCTCTCTCTCTCTCTCTCTGCCTGTAAAGCTAACTCCCTTCTGTCCTTCTCTTTCTCTGCCTGTAGAGTCAACTCCGTTTCGTTTTCTTTCTCAGCTGCTTCCTTTTTTTTCTTTTTCTGACTCTCTGATTTCTCTACTGGGAAAAAAAAAACATACAAGCACAAACTTTACTTTCTGTACTAAGGCTGGATTCAACAATGAAGACACTGGAATGATATGTCTCGATTGTAAGGGTTTCACGAATTGTTCGTTGTCTGCCCACTTTAGTTTAGAAACAGATGTTCTTGTCATCTTGGCTGTTCTAAAACGTCAGCCTGGTTGCAAATTAAAGTCCTGAATTTGTTAATGTACTATTCAGACAAAGCATGCACTAAACTGAATGACTTGTACTTGATGCTTGCCCTGTCTGACCTAGTTCATGTTGCATAATTTTATTCTATTTTAAATTGGTTTTGTATGGCACTTCATCACTGGGGAGAGTAGTGTGTGTGCGCTTAATGTAAGAACCTGTCTCTAGTTCTTCGTTCACAGCTTAACACAAATTCATTTTCCAACCTTGGCCCT
>OZ026613.1:7369903-7409903 GCA_964020975.1 Hermodice carunculata
CCAATTTTATGTCACAAGATGGCTTTATTTAGCACATCTTGTGTCAACCAGGCCCCCAATAAGAAAACAAATGGGGAAAATGCTACATTATATGCTCTGAACAGAACACAAAGACAGAAACTTTATTTAAATATACATTCACTTACACTACACAAGAAAATCACAGCAAAGCAGAAAACAGGTACATCTTTTCAACTGTCCATGTTGACGTGGATCACACTGGTCTAGTTGTGGTTACAAATGGAATAGTGGATCCTGTATCCTGTAACCAGTCAACCTCAGGGTTGAAACTCCGAATCAAAGAGCAGTATCAGAAATAAAAAATGAAATCTGGAACATTATCTTTTGTAATTTCTAATTTGTAGGAAAACCTGATTTTCACTTTAATACCTGAACTGTGGTTTAGGTTACAATTTTTCTACTCCTGGTCTTATCAATCACCAAAAATAAGACATTTCCATTCTGAGGATTTAATATGAAATTCCAAAAAATGGCTATTGTTTAAGGCCTACATTATTTGCTGATGAATCACACACAGTTCCACAATATGCAAAATATATTAGAGCATACAAGAGCTCTAAATAAACAAATACTCAGTGGTAAACACCAGGTCAGAGTAGGAACACTACCACTAATTAAACACCGTGTGCATGGGCCAGACAAATTCGGATTCGGACCCTGATCTGCAGCATCCTGTCTTATTTATTAGGGAGAGATTGCCGTGCAAACTATATCCTGCCCCCACTGTGATTACATTTTGCTTACTGTGCCTCTAAGGTAGGCCCTTCTTCACCAATTAGAACTCAGCAAGAGTGTAAATCACTCAACCACTTTCTAGCATGCTGTCACTTGCCATTTAACTTGCTCGAGTCCCAAAAGTGGCTTTGCTGCAACTTTAACCTCTCACAACAGATAAACTCACATAATTCGTATATATATATATATATATATATATATATATATATATATATATATATATATATATGTGTGTGTGTGTGTGTGTGTGTGTGTGTAAAACGTCCCCATGGAACTGAAAAACTGACGCATGTTACTCTTTTCGACCAAGATTATCTTTTGGCAGTATAACGTATGGCTTGTTAATCATCCCTGCTCTGAACAACATGCTAGAAACTAAGAACCAGGAAGGATTTCATCTTGGGGTTTGGAGGTTATTCTCGCAGGACTTCTTAATCCTGTTCATTAGCAGCCAATATTCATGAAAATGATTTGATAGATACGTTCAGATGCCTCTACAACCCTGACAAGAAAGAAAACTACTTTCGCTTGGGGAGAAGAACTAGGCCTCCAGCCAGCACCATGATAGTATAAGCCAGTCTTATCTGATAAATTAGCATATGCTCGCAGCAAGCAGCATATCACTGTCTGCAAATTTACGCTGGGTTTACCTTTAAACACCAGGTGAAGAGTCACTAGTTTTAATAAGGGACTGAAACCATCATGCACCGCAAATAATCTGGCATTATGGAGAAAAGATACGTCGGCGATAATGTGGTTGAAAGAAAAGACTTTTTTTTATGGAAAAGATTTACCTGTCCGTTCATGACATAGATTTTTGTGAAAAAAATCATTGATCAGAATAGCAATTTACTTAGTATATTAAACATTTAGAATAACTTACCTTGAGCCCAGATAGAGGTCATGGGCACTGAGATAACCAGCTCTTTTATAAACACTCCATTAACATTTTTTTTTTTATTTTTGGTTTTGTTTTTTGTTTGCTGAAATTCATATGATTGCCGTTTATATTTGAACAAACGTTTGCATCAGGAACCTGTGTGAATGATAAAGAATTTAAAAAAAACAGTTCACAGTATGCTGATGACATCTCCTTCACCTTCTTTGGCCAGTGAGCTTAAATCGTTTTTTTTTCTTTTGAAGTTTTTGAAATTGTGAAGCAATAGAACAGTTGTAAGCTTTAATACTAAAATGAAGTACACATTGAAAATATGACCAGTTTAAAGGTCAGTTTTCTCAAAACCATCCTTTACAACGGGAAAAAAATTTACACTTCTTCTGATCGTTGAAATTACACCAGACAGAGATAGGTTAAAACATTTAAATTATCCCCTCACCCATAAATTAGGATTATTTCAAACATGTGATTTACGAAACGTTCATCCATTCATTCCCAACAAAGGATTGCAACAATGGTCCCATCGTATACAACGCACAGTATCACATAGCTGTACTTGGTACCTGTATTAGGTCGTATGGGATCATGGGATCAATTCAAATATATTTGGAATAAAAACAAGATACAACTTTAAGCACATGTTCTATCTGAGTTCGCATCTCTAAAAAATGCAAGGATAAATGACTCGCTTTAGATGTAAAATATTCATGGAAACACTACGTTCTATGCAGGGTTCCCAGTAATATATTCGGGAATGTGGTTTGCCTGAACAAAAATGTTCAAAGTAAATTGTGGCCTTTATATAACTGGAACTGCAAAGAAAAGCATTTGCTCTGAAAATTCAAACATATTTATACGTTTAAGGAGCAATTTTTGTGTTTTGCAAGATATGGTGTCAGAATTTACTAGTTTACAATAAAAAAGTTGTGCTGGGTAATAAAATAATTAAAACCGATTTACAATTTGATGTGGTTATTTTTGGAAAAATGTTAATATATTTATATAAACATAACAATAGTAGACTTGGTCAAAAAATCAAATTCACTGAAGTATTATACTGCTGAAAAAAAGGAATATTTGCAAAAAATTTGAAAAAAAAGTGGTGTGGACTTTTTTATACAGATTGCGTAGGTTTGTCGACTCAATACACATACTTTGAACATGGATTATCTTTTGTATAAATCAAGCAAACATTTCTTAGCCTTGAAGGTATTGGTTGAATATGATGGACGGAAGCAATGGTATATTACTATCCTCAGGTCAACTTGTATGCACATGAAGTAGCACTGTTGCCTTTGGAATAAGGACAAGGTCGTCTTTCTAAAAGCCTGGAAATGAATCTGGCTGCTGGTTTTTGGAAACGATGTCGAAAATGTGAATTACCATTGCAATCCCTAATGACTTACATGGTTATCAATAGGAATGTATGCAAGAAATACACAAAAGGAAACCTTGGTCAAAAAGGAAGGATCCACAGTAACCTCACCTAGGGAACAACTTCCACAAGGAACATTTCCATCGTTTAATTATAATCTGGGGGGTTAATTCCACAGGGTCGCAGATAGAATATTCACACCAGAATCAGAAAACAAAACAAAAAAGAAAGAAAAACAACAAACAAACAAAAAAAAAAACAAAACAAAAAAAACAAAACAAAACAAAACAAAACAAAACAAAACAACACAACCCCGCCCAAAAAAACATAACAAACAAAAATTAAATTAAAACAAAAACAACACCCCCCCCAACATAACATAACAAAAACAACCTCCCCCCAACATAACATAACAAAAACAAAGAACATCCACAAAAAATGCAAAACAAAATGAAGCAAAATAATTTTTTTAAAATATTAAAAAGCCCATGAAAATTGCAATGTCACCTGGTGAACAAATCCGTGTCTAAGGGTCCGCAGGATTGTCCCTATGCCACAGTCGTACAAACCCCGGCCTCCGCGCAGTTGTGGCGGATGTCGGGATTGTCCGACTATGCCGTATACAATTTCAAAGCAATTGGTCGAGTAGTTTGAAGAAATAGATTTCGCCAAAAAGTAAACAAAAATCCCATTGAAGTGTGACCTTTTGCACAAAATCGGTAGACCCAAAGTACGTCCCCACAAGGTTTGAAAATGAATATGATCGACCCTTTTGCAGAAATTGAAAATGTGAAGAACCATTGTAATTTTTATTCAATGATAAATTCATCAACATAAATGTATACATTAACCAATGAGTACCCGTGTTGAAACACTTCTTAACAATGAGGGGTGGACAGTAACACATTAGTTGATGTACCATTTGAAGAAGTCGTAAATAGCAAAAACAAGACAGAAATGTTCACAAACCGATAGGTGAAATTGCAGCGTCACCTACTGAATACAGTCTGGGAGTGTGTACTAACATTGAATGTCTTAAAAGTTGTTTTGGGTACTCATATGATCCTTAATTTTCTATCTTTGCTTGAAGTACTTGATGGAGCTCAGCCCAAGAATATTGCATTTGCATATATATTTACAACGGTAGACGTTCAAATTCACTATGAAATTCAATGTGCTTTTCGTGGATTACCGTGGTCCTTGACATTATTAAAATGACATTTTGGTGGATCCAGCATGTAGTGCTATGGCCCTTTTACCTTTTTGCAAACATATTTTTGGTTTCTTACTTCGACTTCTATTGATTTTTGTATTGCTCACATTTAAGGCTTAAAATGACCCCAAAGCCACAATTCCTAACCTTTGTTTTACAATTCTCTGAGGAAAATTCTCTTTCTCTGTTATATAACTCAGCATTTCGACCCCCCCCCCTTAAGTCTAGGAGCCATTACTGCATACCTGTTACAATGTAATTTTAGTCTACTTTACCGGGTATATTCTAATACCATAGCGAATGTGCTTAATATATTGCTTTTACCTGTTTCATTGTTTAATGTGTTTAGTTTCACGTCTTATGGCCCCTTAACAGAGTGAACTTGAGCCTGATAGTAGTGAAAGAATACTCGTGGGCCTACTCACCCTTCTTCATTTTGCGAACATCATGGCAGTCCTACGACCTCTGTAACTCTTACTGTAGCTCTGTAAATTTGATTACCATGGAAATAACGTCAGGTTGCATAGCACTTAAACCTGATCAAAGGGGGCTGCTATTTCTCACCATATGTCACACAACAGCGTTTATCAACTTAAAGAAGGCAATTTCAATAAGCTTGGTATCATATTTTAAAAGTTGTCCCACATTCAAAGCCGCGCAATCATGTGAAGGTTAAATATGAACAATGCAAATATGTGGATAGTAAAAAAGGGGTTCATTGTTTAGAGGCTTTCAGCAACGCAGTGCCCGTGTTTCCCTGACTGGCATTTTATTTGCTTACTGCAACACAAGTGGTCTGAATACGGATGATAATATTTGACTCGGTTTATTTGACTTCAACGAAAAATAATACTAGGAAATCGGTCGCAAAATGTCATTATGAGTGTCTGCTTAATCTCCCTCCTTCAATTTTGTATTTTCCCAGAATATCTTAATAAAACCCACAATAGAGCAGGAGAAGGCAGCACAATTGTCCATTGTTCTCCCAGTGGCAAAATTCCGTCATTGTGCTCTGAGTCCGAAGTGCGGTAAGGATTCCTGGTTCGTTCTCACCGCCTGACCCTTTTCAGCTTTCTCAAGAAAGGTGCTGCTGATTTGAATGATCGTAACGATTTCACATTCAATTACATCATATAAAGACCTTCATTTCAAGTGCCGGCTTGCCTGATCGTAAAGTATCTTTTCCAGAATTGTCTCAGGTCAACAGCTATGTAGAGAGCACATTGGACACAAGACGCCCGCAGGGCTTTGGAAAAGACGACTTGAGTCCACAAATTAACATTTAACGGATTAACAGCATGTGTAAGATCACTCCCCATGAAGAGTACTTTTTGTCAGGCCCTTAGATGGTTCTAATATGGAGTTTCTACCGTAGTCGGGAATTTAAAGGCCTTCAGACCTCCACAAAATGTTCCAGTATAGTATGTTCATAACTTTAGCATTTATGAGTCAGTACTCTAAAACAATGTTGTTATCCTGCCTGTTTTTCGATATTAGTTCACCATCGCGGTCTTGGCTAATATTGAACCCTCTTGTTTGGAAGTAGAAGAACCAGTAATGATTCACCACAGACAAATTCAGATCAATGTAAAGTAGGTGCGCTCGTTGTTTAAACAAATATAGAAGCCAATAAACCCAGCGAAAAAAACCACTACGTATATATGTATATATATATATATATATACATAAATCTCTCTTTTTTGCATTTGTTCTTTTAAACTGAAACCAATTAAGTTTCTGGAGATGCAGCTGCATTTGCATAGGATAAAACCTTAGATATCCTGTGCCGGCATTCAATATACATAGCATTTTGTACTTTTGAAAACAAAATCAACACTACAAAATGTCACCGTTTATGACTACTCCAGAAACGCTTGCCAAACTTCATTACCTTTAGTGCACGAAATGTTCGTACATTGCAAATAGCTAAAAATAAGTTTCTTTGCATAATCTGAATCAGAAACAGATAGCTGAAAAAAACCAGAGTACGAATCATTTGCATTACTTTGTTCCTAATAATGTCGCCAAAGCAAGCAATTATATTTCTGCATACGGATCAAGTTCTTCGGAATAACGATTGACTATTGTTGTTTGAGTCGTCTATGTGAAAAAAGGAATACCTTTTACGGACTTCAAAATATAGTTTTATTTTATACGTTTGCGTAATTGATAACTGTTTTGGACAAAAACAGTGTACTCTGCCCTATGAAATAATAATTTTTACTAGCCCGCCAGTCCGGGTGGCTGTAGAGAATATGCGGGATTTGAAAAACGCGTCCCCACTGTGATAATATGCGTATTTGATGTTCTTGATTAATCGTTTAACACAGATATGAGAAAATCTTAATCTGAAGTCGTAATTCACATTCTATTCATGATAACCAATATCAAAAATTGGAAGGACAATACCCTTGAATCTACCTATGAATAAAAGATCAATCCTAAATGAGTTTCTTAAAGAAGATTTAATGCCTGCTCCAACCAGTCTGTTTGATCAACATAAAAAAGGTTTAATTTCAACTGATGGCTTCATTTGATATGTATTGTATAATGAATAATACTACTTAGATAATATTAAGTATGTATGCATGAGAGTATTAAGAGCCATCAAATTATTGCTTTAGATTGAGAAATGTATGGAATGGATTAGCTTTATGAATAATATTTAATTGGAAATCGAACGTTTTATTTCCAAACGTTTTGCTCGAGAAACCCTATACATGTATATATATATATATATATATATATATATATATGTATATATATATGTATATATATATGTATATATATATGTATATATATATATATATATATATATATATATATATATATATAATATCTAAGTTCTATGACAATTTTAAAGTAATATAGTTCTAGACATTTTAGCCCAGCCATAACGTCGAACAAATTTGAATTAAACTTTCATTATCTCGACGCGTTTAAATTCTGTGCATCGATAGGGATCGCGAAATTAAAATTACACTGAGAGCGAGTCGCAACTTGCCTTAACTTCAGTTCCCAGTGCATCCTTGGTCCCGTGGTGTGTACAAGACACGGCCATTTTTGTCTAGTTTGGGGGTTGGGGGTTGGGGGGGTCCTTGTTTTTTTATTCTCTCTTTGCCCGTTTGCGTGCATTGGCTAATGGGGACGACTCTCTGTGAGTCTTTTGCAGATAAGATAAACCTATGTGCCTGGGCTATATGTAACCAGAGATGAGCGAACGCATTGATTTGTGTTCTAGACATCTTAATAAGCGGTTGAGTGCAGTCTTGGATTTTTTTTCTGCTTTTCCAGAATGCTTTCGCGTTTTTATTTAGCGCTGTGTCTTGTGAAATTAAGCTGAACAAAAAGAAAAAAAAAACTTTCAAGAATCACAGTGAATACATATATTGCATGTCTAGCTTGTATATATCATGAAACACTTTTGACTGTGAAGCTTTGCTCTTGAATTGTACACGCTCAAAGAAGTCAACAACCACAGATATCTTCACGTGTCGTCTCTGGTGACTTTTTTAGTTTATTGTTGCATTCTAATAAAAATGAGGACGTATAAGCGTCACTTCAAGAAGCCAACACAGATCCCGTCTCAGAACTCAGTACATGTGGATTCGACCTAATATGTGATTACAAATAACACATACACACATACACATATTAAATTAGTCAATCAAAAGGGCCAGGGAAGTTTCATTTAGGACCAAACCGTTGTTACTTTTACAAATGCTTGGCCATTCAAGTGAAAAAAATATATTGATGATAATGGGATGGTTATAGAGGAGATAATGAAAGAGTTTACATCATTGCACATTAGATGTACATGATATTACATTTTGCACGTTTCCTAATATAGTTATGGATCCGAAATACAAGTCAATCAGCTATGTTATGCACAAACGTACGTCCTACGTATTAATATGGATCCTGCATACGATTTGAATGGACTTAAACTCAGACGAAGGGAAATTGTGTGGACGGCACCAGACATTGGGCAAAACAAGTCAACAGGCCCCTTATGACGAATGAGCGTGTTCATCGCAAAGGTGAATCGGGAGACTCCTCTGGCTCGGCGAGTGTAGCAAACAAATACATGTGTATACAGCCAACTCTTAGTGTCTATGTAGACAACTCTCAGCATGGTTATTAGTGTACGATCAGAATGCCTAAAGTCAATTGCTGTGTGCCTCAGGATTCAGGAATATTTTTATTCGGCCAAAGCATTACAATAATATCGTTACAAGTAACAATGTAGCACTATAAGATGGTAATACATATGTAAATTAAAATGCAAATACATGTTGGTCTGGGAGATGCATATTAAGATCTTCACAAGATTGCTATCATATGCGCAACCCCCCCCCCAAAAAAGAAAAAAAAGTTAACAGATAAGTACATTATAAAGATACAACCGGGTTGTATAAAATAATAAAGAGTGTGTTTGAAATCAGAATATGAGTTTAGTTGGAATTACAGACATGGCAGTTACGGATTAACGTTACCTCAGCTAAACAAAAAACAAAAAACAAAAAAAAAGGCACCAGGACTAAGTTTCTACAGATTACCGACCGACAAAAGCGAATGGAAAAAATGGGAAAAGTTAATAAGAAACAGTAGCATGCGGCTGGACTCCAAATGGACGTCTGTGTATCCGTAGCACTTCAAAGGGAGCCAGAAAACATGCATGAACAAGGTACCAAGCATATTGCCGCACTGAAAAGAATGGCGAAGTGCGATAGAACTATATGATAAGAAATTTATGCACAATTTTCAAGGGAAAACACCAAGATGTTCAAATCCAAGGCCACTGTTAAGCTCCCCACGCCATCTAGATCAACACCCCGCAAACCCACGACAAAACGAGCACGAAGAACCCTGGCTAGATTAGAAATGGGGACCCGCCACTTAGCGGAACAGGAGGCCGAATTCCAGCCGCTATACATAGGTTTTATCATTAAAGTCTTCCTGTTTATAAACATTTTACAAAAAAAAAAAAAAAAAAAATCAACTCCCGGCCGCGATTGTAATATGATGGTTTCAACAACACGATCGTATCACTATTCAGCTGTTAAAGTATATTTAAAGATTATCTAGTTGTCGAGAAAAAATTTTCGTTACATCTTATGAATGAATGAATCAAATATGACAACAATGAAATAATATCAGAAGGTTGTTGACGGACGATCACGGCAACACCATTTTGAACTTAAATAAACATTGAAACAATCTGCATGTCTATACATATTTTGGCAAAGGTCTCGTCTTCCCATGATACTATAGTCAACTCTCACGTTTATTACATTTTCCAGCATATCTTAATCAAAATATTGGATACCAGTAATTTGTCAAACGGTAATTATGCTCCTGGTTCACAGTCTTTGTCTTAATGTTATGAAAACTTCATTCATGTCCATAATCTACTTGATATCTTTATGCTTTGTGTTACGCGTCTCAGAGATGGGTCTCCCGCTTCTCCCATAATCCTTTGCAGTAAACATGCTGATACATAATAGGGCTTTGGGGCTATTCGTTGTATTATCAGTACCTGTTCCACATGGCTACAGTCACTGTGGCGCGGCGGGGAGAAAGCTTACTGTCCCCGCCTTGTTATAAATCGAATATCGGGCTTCCGTGCAAAGTGGCAATAGCTTCGGTAACGACTTATAGGCCCTTGTGCTCGGGGAGTGTTGGTTAGTGCGAATCTGTGACTGAATCTTTCGTATCAGTAGGCCCCGTCCAATGCACATGCCGAGTTAAGCGCGATAACATATTCTTCAACAGTAGAGCAATAGGCTAGCTGAAGCTCATGCTAACTCTCTCGTTTTAGCTGGTCAAATTGCAAATAACATGAATAAAGTTAGATTAAAATATCATGCATGGCAAATTCAATGCGACATATGTTTCCCGCCAAAACTGTCCTGCTGTCAGGCAACGGCGAAAATCAATCCACCATGATGCGGGTTTGCTAATGGCTACACCAGCGCTACCCCAACATTTCTTGAGATGACCTTTATTCTAAACATAATGCTGATGATGGTGATGCTGATGATGATGATGATTTCGATTAAAGATCTGCCCTTACATGCGCGTACAAGGGCCAATGCACGCCCCTCCCCCCCCCCCCCGACACACAAATAATGTGCATAGGTTCTAATTTTGTGGTGCTTTGTTACAGTAGCTATGATTGGAGTATATCTTGTCGTGGTTTTAATCTGATAAAAGTAGTTGGTAAATATTCACTCAATTTACCGGAGCTACTTTGCGCGAGAAATATTTCTGATCTGTAATTCTCTGCGTTTTCTCTCTTTGAAGACGGGATGAAATCTGTTTTTTTAATCTCTAATCAGAAAAAAAAAATTCAAGTAAAAACCAGCTGAGTAGAGTTTTATTGTGGGTGTTTCCCCCAATAAAACTCTACTCAGTTGGTTTTACTTGTTTCTTCTGATTAATGCTTAATTCTACATATCGCTTAGTCGATCCTGTTTAGAATGGCACCTCCACGGGTGTTGGACATGCCCTGACTTACATTTTATAACTTCTTTGTCTCTGGCAGAATTGGTGTGTATAACAACAGGGCACCCAATTTGAGAACTACAATGGCTGCCTCCTATGTATCTCAAATGGCGTGACGATATAAAGCTTTGGTACCGTGCTACGTTTAATCCCATGATTCAATTTCCTTTCTGCTTTTTCCATACTACATGAGTACGAGCAACAACGTAAAAACTGGCTTCCGCGTCAGTGAATTAGAAGAGGAGAAAACGTTCATGTCGAAATTGTAATTGTAGGTTCGTCAAATATTTAAGAAGTTTGAAAAAATGCCCCCACCTTAGCAGTAGATTCTTTAGTTACAAATGATTAGTTCTGTATATACAAAGGGACAAAAATATGAGCAGAATCGTGCAGGCCACTTAATCAAACATTGATGCGGTCTATACTAAATGCATTATTTGTGCAATCACTTTATCTGTCACCAATCACTATGCTTATTAAGAGCAACGATATACAGGAACGCGCGTACACTTAGCGACTATATTGGAACGAGTCGCGCAGGAAATTGCAAGGTGAAACACTTTGACGGATAGCCTTTCGAAAATACATATCTGATGGGTCAGGAAAGGAATTTCATTGCTAAATGAAAAAAAAAATACAATTCATAACATCGTTTTCTTGAAAGTGACACCGCAAGATACTATTCAAACTTTATGGGAGTAATTTTAAGCTGTAGTGGAAACGATATCTTGCCACAGGACTCCTGCTACTCTATTTAAAGTTCCGGAAATTAAAAGGCATTCTGTTGCTATCAAGACAGGATTCTTTTGTTTTTGTTTTGTTTTGTTTTTTGTTTTTGTTTTGTTTTGTATTTTTGTTTTCGTCAGACATTTCCCTAGTCGATAACCATTATTACAAACCACAGAGTGTTACAAGAGCTTTATGGTATGCATGATTAATTCTACTTATTCTGAACATGTTACATCATATTGTATTTGTATCGCTTTCAGTTTGTACCATGACTGCCACCAGCAGTGGAACCAAAATGCCCATTGGATATTTAAAGAAACGACGTCTGAATCGCATATACCCAGGTAGCTGGCCAATATGTGGTAGCTGGCAGTCATTTTCTTAAAACAAATGTGGACGAATTTGCAGCGGTATATCTTGGTAGCTCGATAGGTCTACAGCTTGAATTCGGCATTCATGTCTCACGTACACGCGATGACATCTGTGTGTAAGTTTTCGATCATATCATTGGCTTAAAAATGCTAGTTTCAACCTTTTATGCTTCATCAGTAATATGAACTTGATCAAAAAGTAAAAAACTAGAATTAAAATATTTGAGACAGATTGGGTCAGCCTTCTTGTCAAGCATCATGGACAAAACGAAAAATACAGCCGAGAACATATAGAAACTTCAAACATGCCAAGACTGTGAATTAAAAGATTCTTTTCGGCAAAACTTGCATTTGTTTTTAAACATAATGTATAAACAAAAGAATGTGTGTTGAACAGTTGAAATGTAGATGGCAGTGCAAACAATGAAAGAGCGGTCTCAGGTCTAATCAAATGTTTAAAATTTCTTAAATTCTAATAATGTTGTTTATTATTACATTTTTTATTTATTCATTTATTTGTCTTCTTTACCCAGGGACCCCCTCAGTGATGCACCACTGTTCTCCCAGGGGTCCCTGAAAAAAATTAAAAGTACACATACACAAAAGAGACACAGACAATATATAGACACTGTAGATCACCTGACCTCAACATTGTTACAACTTAATTCTGACACGCCAGCATCAGTGAGTGACAAAGTGTATCAATATATAAACAAAATCAAGTGTGTGTGAGTATGGTTGATTGTAGGTCCCACGTGACGTGGAATAACTACGACCAACGTAAACAGACACGGCACACCATGTCGGCGTTGAAAGTAGGCTTAGGACTTATTGATTGATTGATTTATAATTTTTTTTTTTGGGGGGGGGGGTATACCCAATAAGACATATTAAATAAAAGTTTGTATGGCTGGAGAGTGAGTTACAATTTTTCTCTTACTCGCGATCGCTGTTTGCCGGGAAAATACAGCTCACTCTCAGCCATATAAGATTCTCTATATCATCATCATCATCATCATCATCATCATCATCATCATCATCATCATCATCATCATCATCATCATCATCATCATCATCATCATCATCATCATCATCATCATCATCATCATCATCATCATGACTATTTGCAACTGTTTTCACTTTGTCATAATTACTTTCAGCATAACCACACAAAATAGATAACTCCATGTGTGTGGTTTTATAGGAGAGGTCGCAATTAGCAATTTTATGTGTATTTGGATGAATACACAACTCAATACGTAGAATTCTTGTGGGCTAGAGATGTGTATTCTCATAAGATTCTATGGTAAAGTAACACTCAATATGTTGAATAATTTTGCAGCAAAAGTTATCAAATTTACAAAAGATATTCTGACTGTACATAGCCATTTACCACAAGAAATTTGGTGTTTCGAAGTAGATCAATTTTAAAGTTACGTAGGTGCAAATTACAATTATGGAAACTACTGGAAATACACATACCTAGCCCACCTGCCTACAGAGCCCTCTACTTAGAATCCAATGAATCAGTCGATCTTGCCCTTACCTACTGACACTTTCTTTAAAAAATATTACCAAAATTTGCGCATGTCTGTGTAATGTAACTCTTCAGACACACAGTCCTGCAGATTCTTGGTTGAGTCTCATGGAAGACTGGACATGGGCAGCATGCGTTACGACGAGTTATGAATGCAGCAGCCATTGGCTCACGGATATCTCTCAAACAGAGATTGGTAACAAGATCAAAACCTTCTCCTTTGAACAGAGCAACGGCAGTTGCCTGCAAATAAAGTTCCGTGTATTCTCCGATCCACCCCACCCCCATCCCCCTTCTTGGTCAGTATGTGGATAGTAGTTGTCTTTGCCAAAGAGACCCAGTCACTTATCGGTCGCTCGCATTTGTTATGGCTATCCCTAGTAGTAAACTCCAGGAAAAACTGGTCAACGAAAAACGATGAACTTCCTTCTTCACGCTACCGTCGAAAAGGCTGACCCTCTTGCAGTTTTATTTGCATTACTCCGTAAATAATATCATGGGGGGTGGGGTGGCTGGTTAGGTCTGTCACGGTGTGCACAGAAACGTTCAGCTAAGTCAGCTTTGGAGGCAATAAGGATTACAGGTCACTCGAAAGACAACTATAAAGGACTGGCATGCACTTTTCTGAACTTTTGATACACATCATTAATCGGTCTGTAATGAAGTCTTCCAGCCTTTTTCCTCTCTCTCTCTCTCTCTCTCTCTCTCTCTCTCTCTCTCTCTCTCTCTCTCTCTCTCTCTCTATCTATCTATCGATCGATCTCTATCTCTCTCTCCCTTTTCCCTGGCTTCAATAAAGTGTTGTAGCCGTAAGATTGATTGCCTGCTCCAAACTGGGGCGTTAATATTCTAATTCAAGAGAGATCCCTGCCAACATAAACAGTTGCTTTATTTATGCGATAGCAGAGCACTCTTCGTTTTAGACAGAGGGTAGCTGCGTGTATAATAATATAAAAGACCTGTTCGTAAGCTCTTGTACTCGAGTTTTGTACGTGGAAAACATTTCTGCAATGCAAGAACCAAAATGAATAGCGACCGATGCTGTTTTGGCGAGGTGTGACGTTCATGACAGTTCATGTGCAGTCAAACATAATTTGCGACCAAGCAAATAGCCATGGATCCTTTTTGAAAAGGTATGTCTACGCATATGTACAAGTTTTGCCACTTTTATGTTGGAAACTGTTCAAATATTAAATCGTTTCGGTTGAAAGTTACTAATGTTGTCCAGTTTATGAGCTGACTTAAAGTTTCAGCGTTTTTCCCTGTCTATGTGTGTTTTAGAATCATGATTTTTATAAGGGGGGGGGGGGGCAGAGAATTAACAGTGGGACCTCGTATTCACCGTGGTGCTATGTTTCATTGAAGAGGGCCCTCTACCCTCCTCGGTTTCTGCTGAAAGGTATTGCGCGACTCTGCGTTTTTTCACCACCAGCGAAGCTTAAACACTCTTTTCGCCAAAGCAACTGTGAAACGTTCCATCTGATCCGAATTTGACAAGACATTTTATAGTATGCCTCTGTACTGAAATGATTTCTGTAAAGCACAAAGTTCCTTAAAAAAAACTTCCAAGTGCCACATACATTTTAGTAAAGGGATCCGTAAACCAGCAGATCATAGATTTTTTCATTTGATTTTAGTACAAGTAATCGGTTGCAAAATAAAGAAAAACAGCAGCAATATTCGTAGCAAATCGCAGGCAGATCTAAAATTTCTTTGTAGATCGATCGAGGTACCTTTTCATTTCATGCAATGATATGTAAACAGAGGCTACCCGATTAATAATACAGACGTTTCTTGAAAATATTAATAGCCAACAGGAGCTGAGCTCGATTATGTTAACGATAAGATGCGTAATGTAGTGTTTTCAGAAATGCATAGACATCTGCGGTTTAAAGACGCTAGTCCCAGTATTAGAAGATGATTTAAACATGCAAAACCGCACTGGGATGATTCCTTTTCTGATTTATCGAACAAAGTTGGGCCCCAGAGTGAAAAAGAAAAGAAAATACCCTTCATAGTAGAAGAAAATGGTGAGTTTGTGAGAAATCATGATGAATTGTTGAAGATATGGAAACGAAATTTTGTTAATTAGTATAATTAGATGGGTTGGGCGGATCAATTTGACAAGGCATTTAACAGTGTAATGTTGAATGACATGAAAACGAAAGAATTTGAGTTTTTTAAGCTCAAAATCTAAATACAGAAACGAATATATATTACATGTTTTACCCGAGGAAGTAAAACGAGTTATTGAAAAATGAAATTGAACAGGTCGGCAGGAGTTTGTCGTTTGCCAAATGAAACACTGAAAAGCGAAGGTACTTCACTAACGTTATGTATTCTATTGCAAAAATGATTTGATTGTGGAACAATACATAGTGTATGGAGTTAAGCAATAAATTCACCTATACCCAAGGGGGCCAATAAAATCCATATCTTCCTCTGTCATATAAAAGAATTAGTCTATTGTCATGTCTATGTAAAGTTTATACTGGAGTACTTAAAAGCAGAATTTTAGATTAAACAGATGAAGTAGATTTTCTTAATGAAGAGCAAAATGGGCTTTGCAAAGGTCTCTTTTGGAGAGATCATGTATTTGTTTTAACTACTGTTAGTACAAACAAACAAGCTGAAAATATTGATACATTAGATGTTTTATAAACCTACAGAAGGCCTTCAGCTGGGTAGATCGAAACCTTCTGTTTTGGAAAAAATGAATTATGATATTATTGGTAAGCTCTATAGAGCAATTAAATCAGGTCAGTATGTTTACAGTCATGTTCCTGTAAACGCCCCAATTATATTTATAAGAAATTAAGGGAAGTGGGTTATAAAACATTTACTAAATTATTTCACTTTTGGGTTGTACCAGTGACAGACTACTTCTCAGAAATATAGGTTTATGGTAGATATGAATCTTGTAATAAGATGCAAAACCGTGCTATAAGATACTGTTTGGGTCTGCATACAAAAGCTACGATTATAGGCATGCAAAGGTATATGGGTTGGATCCTGTCAAAACATAAAGGTATTTTGATCTATTTTGTTACTGGAACCATTTTTTTCTCTAGAGGACAATGGATTAGCAACATACATATTTCTCCGGGATAAAGGCGAGCGGCCAACTCCCAAAAAGAGCTATATTTTAGGAGTTTAATTACCACACCGTACAGATATATACAACATGTCCTAAATTTATCTTCAGCTTCTGGAGATAATATTTCGGCATGTTGTCCTTACTTCTGGTTGTTTCAAGGGGAAGAACAAAGTATACATACAAGTAAATGTTAACTGTCACGATTTCACATTTTCTGTATATTATACTGTATTGAAGCCATGGAACCCAATTTTAGAGCTTTAATGATTATAATATAGTGATTTTATAGGACAGTCACCACTATTGTAGGATTCCCTGCAATCCCTAGTGTAACAATGGTAATATGTTCACACGCCCCTTCCATTTTTTTCTAATTTCGATAATTTGTTGAAAATCATTAAACTGATAACAGCATCGTGTAGTGACCAAATTTGGTTGATATTAAGAACGGGTATATCCGTACTGAGTTTTCAGAGAATCTAACATATGGTTCGGAAGCAAGAAGTCGAAAAAACAAAAATGCACACAACTACAAAACAAGAGGACTGTGACAGTCATGTGCTTAGCTGACCCTTCATGAACAAACAGGAGTGATCAATGCCACTTAGTAAACAGCTTTCTTTGACCCTTCCACAAGGAACATTTTCACCAAGTTTCAGTATGATCTGAATGACGGTTTGGAGCAAATGTTGAAAATACCAAAAACACACATAAATCATAAACAAGAGCATTTTGATAGTCCCGTGCTCAGCTGACCATTCATGAACAAACTGTAGTGCTCAATGCCACTTGATGTACAGGTTTCTTTGACCCTACCACAAGAAACATTTCCACCAAGTTTCAGCATGATCTGAATGACGGTTTGGAGCAAATGTTGCAAATAGCAAAAACACACATAGATCATTTAAAAAAATTGTTGTTTTTTTTAAATCAGGGCTCCATCTCCTAAACAAATTAGGATCTAGAGGTACCCAGAAGTGTCCAATTCTAAGCAATTGGCCAAGTGGTTTCAGAGAAGATTTTTTTACGATTTTGCCAAATATCAGGTGATACTTAACAAATTAAGTAATATATGTCTCTAGGAGTGTCCTTGTGTGAAATCTAAGCAATCGGGTGAGCAGTTTCAGAGTGGAAGATTTTGTACGATTTGCGGCTGAATCTGAGTGATGGTTCTGGAGAAGAAGTCAAAAATAGCGACAACACAGACAAAAAATCATGAAAAATAGAATCTAATTGCAGCGCCACTCGATGCAATTAAGGACTAGGAGTCTCTATGAGTGTCCCTGTGGGATATCAAAGCAATTGGGTGAGCGGTGTTGGAGAAGATTTTTTGAAGATTTCCCCCCGCCCCCCAAAAAACACAAATTTAAAAAAAAAAATCCAAAAATCACACAACCATTTGAACAAGCCTGCTAGAGACCCACCCAATCCCACCAAATTTGAGGTCAATCTGGATAAAGGTTTCAGAGGAGAGGTCGATATTATGAATTAGCATTAGAATACCCATTGACTCACATAGGAAAGGTGCATTTATTCATAAGTACACGAATTGAAAAAAAAAGTCAAAAATCAGGAATCCACAGCAGTGCCATATAGTGAACAACTTTGTTTGACCCTTCCACAAGGAACATATCCACAAAGTAGTACGTTGTAATCAAAAGGAAAGCTGCATTTACCGATTAGTATCCAAATTGAAAAAAAAAAATCGTTAAAATCCACAGCAGTGCCACTTTGTGAACACCCATTTTTTACTCTTCTACAAGGAACTTATCCACAAAGTTTCACCTTTATCAGAGTGACAGGTCTGGAGAAGAAGTCATAAATAACAAAATACGCCAAAAATCATTAAAAAATTAGTAAAAAAATCACAGCGCCAGCCGGGGAACAAATTAGGAACTATGAGTCCGTAGGAGTGTTCTTGTGTGATATGAAAGCAATTAGGTGAGTGGTTTTAGAGTAGAAGATTTTTAAAGATTTGCCCCCCCCCCCCCAAAAAAAAACCAACAAAGATAATTATCATAAAAAATATAAACAATCATTGGAGCGTAAAATATGGTAGAGACCCACCAAAGCACATCTCTACTAAGTTTGAAGTGGATCTGCCTAACGTTTTATTTTATAAGAAGTCGAAAATGGAAATGTTGACGGACGACGCACGGACAGTGGACGGAAAACCATAAGATAAGCTTAGCTGAGTGACAAGTCAGCTGAGCTTGAAATAATAATGAAAAGAAGTAGAAGAAGCAAAATCGTAGCATCACCTGGTGAGTAAATAAAGGTGTAGGGATCATTGGAAGTGTCCCTATGCAATTTCGAAGCATGCAAGCAATTGGTGACGCGGTTTCTGTGAAAACAAAATGCCAAAAAGGAGCAAAAAATGTAAACAAGATAAAAATCCCTGGAGAGTAATCATTTGGGCAAATATGGAAGAAACCTCCTAAGGTATATCCCCCATCAGATTTTAAGTGAATCTAGCTGAAGGTTATGGAGAGGCCGAAAATATGAATTCCTCTTGTAATTCTCATTGACAAACATACTAGTCTAAATAAATAAACTGACAAGTATCGATATTAAAAAAACTTCAAAATCAGGAAAAAAACAGGACCACCTAGTGAGCAACTGTGTTTGACCCTTCCGCAAGGTATATTTCCAGTAAACTTCAGAACAATTTAAGTGACTACTTTAAAGAAGTCGGAAATAGTAAAACAACACAAAAATCCGTTTAAAAAGTATAAAAACGCAGTGCCACTAGTTCAACTAATTAAAAGGGTACTCAGAAGTGTGCCTATCCAATGTGAAGCAATTGGCAAAGCAGTTTCAGAGCAGATGATTTTCTAAAGAATTTTTCAAAACATGACCCCCCCAAAAAAAATATCCTTTTAAAAATCTAGATATCACTGGAGCACGACCCTTTCAACAAACGTGGGTGAAACCAATCAAAAGTACATCCTCGCCACGTTGGAAGTGCACGATATTTGACAAGTCGAAAATGTGAATTGAGGACGGACGGATGACGGACCATCCTATAAACTCAGCTGATTGACAAGTCAGAGGAGCTGAAAAGAAAAGTGATGAGCCCGTTCTCGGCTGACCTTTAACTTATAGAAAGTGCTACCCTGGTCTACGGGTACTCAGAAGTGTTTCAACGCAATTTTGAGGCAACTAGCAATGCGGTTTAAAGAGAAAAAGATATTTTATGATTTTGCCAGTAGAAAAAAGGAAAATATTACAAAAATCTAAAAGCTAGTGCTGTTTTCGAAGAAGTCAACAATGTTAACAACCATTGTAATTCCCATCGACTTAGACTGTAACCAACAGTAATGCATGCATTAACTGATAAAAATTCAAATTGGAAATTTTGTCAATGGTCAATAGCATCACCACCTAGTCAACAATTTTGCTTCTCCCTTCCAGGTGGTGGAATTCCACCCAGTTTCAAAACAATTTAAGGGACACTTCTGGAGAAGTAGAAAATAGCAGAAAAACGCACAAAATTGTAGGAAAGGGGAAAAAAAGAAAGAAAGAAAAAAGGGGTACCACCCGCAGAACAAATTCAGATTTACGAATCCCCAGTGGTGTCTCCTCGCAATTTCAAAGCAAGCGGCTCAGCGATTTTAAGGAAAATAATGTTTTAAAGATTTTGCCCCCCCCCCCCCCCGGCGGATGAGAGTGGAAGGTCATACAAGCGTATATACCTGATTGATCACATATATGCATACCATGGGATGTAATTGGTGAGTGGCATACCCCACCATGTATTCTCTCGGTGACGGCTTCTTCTGTTCATTCATTCTCTTGTGGCTCTGCTGTGCTAAATAGTATGGCATATGCTATCACAATGTACAATTTAGGTCATAAGAAAAGAAGGTTTTGTGTGTAAATAATGATCAGATACTGGGGTAAAAGAAGATCACATGGTACTCGTTGCCTTTTCGACACTTTTTGACGACTTTAAGTAAAATGGTCCTATCTATAATTAAGCTTGATTTTTACATTTCAGGTTTCACATTTTAGCATTTATTACCTGTCTCGGAGCAGAGAGGCATTATCTTAGTATGGAAAAATTAATTTAATGTATATTTGGTGTGTTGAAAGCAATATAGATATGATAGCTTGCTGACAAGAAATAGCAAATGACACTTAAATGAACTATTTTGCAGAAAAAAGGTGATTTTTAAAGATGTCGTTTCCATGGCACCCAAACACAGGTAAATGAGGACAACAGGGCCAAATAATTTTAGGGGACCCTAAAGATAAATAAAATCATGTTGTAGCTTTTTGTACGGTGGGGTAATTAAATTCTCCAAAATGGGTCTCTGGCCGCTCGCCTAATATAGAAAAAGAAAATTTTAACTGGAGCTCAGATATAAAACTGTTGTTTGATAAGTTACATTTGCTCGATGTATATGAAAGAAGGGAACCATGTAATATAGATGTTGTGTCAGCCGAATTATACTATATTATGGAAAAGAGTGGGAAAAGAATCTCATTACTAGACCGAAATTAAAAACTTATAATAAATTTAAAACGGTCTTTGAGATTAAAAAGTATATGGGTGTTTATTTGGCGCGATTACAAAGGTCATTATTTGTACAATTTATAATAGCTGTTCTACCCCTGTGTGTTGACACACGTAGATATCGAGCTATCCCCCTGAACGATCGTAACGTGTACGAGTTCAGTTATCGAGGATCATTTATATTTTCTTTGTGCTTGTGATTTTTACAAAGACTTGAGACGAAATACGTATCAAATGTTTGAAACAGGATGCCCGTTAATCGTGCATAAGGCAGGTGAGAAAAATATGTTTATGAAATATCTGAAAAGGTAAAGTAGCAGCCAAATATTTATACGAAACGTAGTGCAGAAGGAGAGAACATTGTATAGAGGTGTAATATGAGTTTCTTTCTAGATGTTGATTTATCTTTGCGTGAAAATGTAATATATATATTACAGTGAAATATAAGCCACGGAGGCTGAGTGCGCCTATGATTGTTGGATTTCTGTTATACTTTTATATTGTAGCACCAGTCACTATAATATACAAATAACATACCTTATCTCATGTTTGGGTCGATTTTAGTACTATAACAGGCTTGTATAAATACCGTATCACAGGCCTAAAAGCTAGAGTGCCGTGATGTGATGTATCGGTACTCGGCCGGTGGTATCGGTACTCAGCCGGTTGCATCGGTAATTGTGTTGATGAGGGGTAAAACATTCTTTACAATTTTATAACATGCTTTGTAGACGATATGAAGTTATCAACTCGCCAGAACTGGTTCGCTTCGCTCACTCGTTCTGCTATATGGCATCCAGTGCTCGTCGATATACTTCATATCGTCAACAAAGCATGCTATAATCTATAATACAGTACACTATAGTGCACCACTCTTCACTGGGCTGTATGTAATTGTATTACACTATCATCCAGATGGTTTCCGGGACAACTCTACTTTATTACACACTACACAACACAGTAATGTGTGTATGTATGTAGATAGGTATATATATATATATATATATATATATATATATATATATATATATATATATATATATATATATATATATATGCGATTGACGAGTATCTATAGAGGCAATGAGTATTCGACCAGACTTAATTGCCGGACAGGAATAACACGAGCAAAAAAGTCACTCTCTTTGCACGATACGGAAATTTAGAACTTAAAGCTGTAACACTTGCTCTTACTGGACCTGTAACAGATTGCAGATACCTATTTTGTTTTCTTTTTCTTTTGTTTTGTTTTATTGAGTTTTGCTTTCTTTCTGTTCTGTTTCCATCCCTATCTTTTCATGCTATTAGGTGATTTAGAAAGAATTATTTAAAACTGCTCTGGGTCTTCCTGGACCTCTTATTGATTACATATACCTATTTTCTTTTGTGGTTTTCTCTTGTCTCCGTCTCTTTTCTTCTCTTTCATTTCATTTCATTTTTTGCTGTGCCCTTCTTACCATACACATTATTAAGAGGCACTGCTTGATGGAAAGCTTTAATCATGAACTACAGATTATTGGAGTAAACACCGATAAAAGGACAAGATTACTTGCGTTGAAAGACATATTGCTGGGTTAATAGTTATGCGTCAGTCGCATTTTGGTCATTCAATCACATTTTATTTTCTCCCCAAAGAGCATAGGCCACAAGCTCTGGAATCGTTTATGCAATTGCAACCGGCAGAGCCATCATAAACGAAAGGAATGTTGTTTGACCTCTCAAAAACAGAAATTTTAGTACTTTCTTCGCCTATTTAAGGCTCTTGGTCATAAAATCTCAGGAACGTCCACCCTTTTTGTCGCATCATTTTTTAAAACACAAATGACTTGTCAGTAGGCCGAGCTTATAAGATACAGTGGCACACACTTAAAGGCGGACGCGGATGCACCTGCAGACACAGACAAGACACAATATAGATTTTATGACCACGGAGCGGCCCGGGTCTTGAACTAGCAAACTTCGGCATCCATTGATGCCTCAATGGAAGTAATACCAAGCTATTGGACAGGTCTGATTTATAAAGTGGTGTTGTGACTATGCAACACTAACGACATGCCAAAACGGGATTCACAATTCATTTAACTTAAGGAGAAATACCAGTTGCCAAGTTTTAGTGTTCTGCGACCAGGTGCCTCCTTTCTTATCTTTTGCAGCTCCGGCATTGCCGGACGTCTCGTTTGGAGAATCAATGGTATGGAGCACTCGGAGGCTGTCGCCTGCACTTTGCACTTTCACGCGGATTTACAAGATTTGACTGAGAGACAAATGAAAATAAATATTTAAAAAAAAAATGGAAAGCACAATTAAATCATGTCATGGAACTTTTACGGTCACAAACACAAAGTTTGTGCTGGAGCCATTTCCAAATTTCAGAAGACCGAGACTTTGTTCATAAAATACAAAAAATATGGTATATGCAGTTTAACTGAAACACATACAAGTTCTGAACCAGATGTCAACATTGACGGTTTTGTTTCCTGAAAAAGTGTTAGGGAAAAACGCAAATGTGCAACTAAAAATTCTGTCGGTATTTGTGTCTATGTAAATAGGCGAACTGCAGAAGGCGTAGAAGTTCTCCCAATTTAACACCCGGACATAGTTTCGATTAAGTTAAGAAAGCAGTATTTCGGTCTGGAGAATGATGCTTATATAGCCACAGTGAACATACCTCCAAATAATTCCACATCTTCTAGCGAGGTGGGCATGTTCGAAATATTATTTTGAAACAGGGGAAATGTATAATGATGGGAAATTTCAATGCTTCAACAAATTCTGATTGCGATTTGGTACACCTGATAACGCAGATGGCGCCTTTCTTCTTCTCCCTAACGATACTTCAGACGACCATGTATTCGACAGACAGAACAAAAGTAGGGGAAAAGCAGAGGAACGTGGCAATAATCTTTTAAATCTTTGTAAATCAACAGGACAAAGAGTCATTAATGGGCGCAAACTTGGAAACTTATGTGGTAAATTTGCTTGTTACAACCAAAAAGCAAAGAAACCAACCTGCATAGATTGTGTCACGTGTGAACATGTATTATTGGCTCTTATTCCTAATATGAAAATAGACGACCTTAACTGGCTGTCCGACCACTGTGCCCTGTCAGATGACCTTGCGGTCAAACACGGACCCGCGAATAGTGTTATCAACACGACACACTACGGTTCACCATGGTCGCGGTCAAACAGACAAACACTGTACCCTATACTAGACAGGTCTGTTTGGGACTGTTCAAGTGACAGTACGCTTCAGATATACTTAGCACAATTTGTTTGTGCTACTTATTAAAAAAAAAGCGAAGATGCAATATAGACGAAATGGTCGCAGATTTAACCGACATACATTATAAAGCAGGCAAATCATCCCTCAAATTGAAGGAAGAAAAAAAAAGTCACGAAAAGACAAAAACCTTCCAAAGTGCACGGATGATGAAAGTCACTATGAACGTAATCCAAAAGTATTTGGGGATATTTTGGATGAACTAGAAACAGTCACGGGTGTCAGGAATAAACTGAAGTGAAAAAATTGGTGCGAATCGTGGTTCCAACGTTTTTTCAAAATTCATGACTCACGGCTTTGGCCCAAGACTGTCACTTGTGTATGATGTAGTTAAGTATCCTTGAATAGGACACCTTCTTTTGCAGAGTTATGCAATGGTATCAGAGCAACTTAAATCGAAAATGTGATCCAAAAATTGAAAAATGGCAAACCTCCTCGCAAAGACCTAATATTAAATTAATTGTTGAAGAAATGAAAAACTATTATAATTCCATCCCTCTTAAAGTTAGTCAATGCGGTCTTATCTACTGGACATTTCCCTAGCCTGTGGAAAGTTAGCCCTGTACCAATATTCCATAAAGGAGGTTGTACAACCTATCCAAAAATTATCGCGGTATTTATCTTTGACGCTCTGTCTCAAAATATTCTGTGGTATATTGAATGCTACATTTTTAAAATACCTAAAGGCCAACAACATAAGAAATTAATGTCAAATTGGTTCTGTTGAAAATTCAAGCACGAGTGATCATATATTGGTTGTAATATTTGCTATAAACTCGCGTGTACAAGTATTGATGTTGGCCCAGTACCGGGTAACACACCTGCTGCCACATCGAATGTTGACTTATGGGATCATGGTGGTCCACCATATTTGCAGTCAGAAAACGTAAAACTGTGTATGGTGCAATCTTACTTTATAGACTGGCAAAATAATTGGCTGCAAGATATCAAGATTTTAATTGTTGTGTTCCAGGGTGTTTTCAAAGCGCTGTTCGAACAAAGAATATTCATTTTGTGGTTTCCGTACGACGAGAAAACACGGAAATTTCATTTTTACAAAGAACTACGTTTTTCAATTTCAGAAAAAATATCATTTCTTGCCAGAGAGACGTATAGCCCCGTTACTTTTGTTCTTGGCAGTGTTAGTTTTTCAGAGATAAATTGCATTTTCAGATTTAATTAAATTCAACCCTCTTACTTGTGACTGGGATAATAAATTAATAAGTCCATACATATCTGGTATCAGTGACTGAAATCAACATATATCCGTTCATTATATTCGGACCCACTTTGACAAGATGCGCATATTCAAGCTTCTTATATTTATGTACATGTGCCTACACAGACGTTATTTTTTTCTTTCTTTCTTTCTTTCTTTCTTTCTTTCTTTCTTTCTTTCTTTCTTTCTTTTTCTCTCTTTCTCTCTCTCTTTCTTTCTTTCTTCCTTGCTTTCTTTCCTTCTCTCTCTACCTGCAATTTTGTTCCACAATTTTCTCGGATACTTTTACACCTAGAAACTCCAGTCATTGCATTACTGTACCACAGGTCCGAAACTTACGGCGGGTATTTATATAATTGGTAAAAACAGTTCTAAGGGAGAAAATACTGCGTTGTAGTGTTTAAAGCAACTAGATGGAACTGTTGCCCATCAGAGAGACGCATAGTTTAAAGATTAGCATCAATATACAAATGATACCTACCGTGGGGGCCAGGCAGGCTTTGGGGTGGATGTGGGGACCCCGTTCACACTTGGCCCTGCCCACCTATACATGTATTTTTTAGTTCAAGTTTCATAATATGCAGCTCAAACACACGGTAGTATGTTTGTATCAGCTGCCGTTACCATTAAAAAAATCATAAAAAATCAAATAGTTTGGTTCATGCTTTAAAAACATTTGGCTTCCGGTAATATGCAAAAAAACCCCACGTTTTCTTCTAAAATGACACTTTATACTTTTATTGGAGGGATAAAGGAGTTCTCTGATTGGTACAAAATGGGGACACCAACATATTTTACACGATTGTCTAGAAAGGAGAATTGTATATATGAATTCAAAACTGAAAAATAATGAGCTACACACATGTGCCAAATTTTGTGCATGGTATAAACCAATACAGAAATTTGCGGCAATCGTAGAGATGCATCGCTGTATTATATCTCGAAAACCAAAGACAGAATAGTTGCTTGAATTTGATGCAAAAAACTTATGTAACTAAAGTTTAAGACTAGTGAGTCAATAGTTTGAAACTTGAGTTAAAACCTTTATACAACCATAGCGATACATAAACAGGGTAAGGTAACAGTCCTAGAGTGCTTGACTTTGTTCATTGCGTTCCAAAAATAGAAACAACGGACTGAATACATATCATATGAGACTTTAGGCCATATAGTTATTCTGTATGTGTGAATTATCAATATGAACCATATCCTGCAAAATACTTGACACACCTTCAGATCTCTTGTTACCACTTATATAAAAACCCTCCGGTGCCTTCGCACCTGTCTCTACTGTCGGGGCAACCTTCTCCCCTAAGCTCCATCTTTCACTTAGCAGGGGCGCTTGGCAGATCCCACTAGTGCTGCTACTTAGTTCATGACTGGGGGGACTTCAGTGTCAGTCATGTTTTAAAAGCAATTTAAGGACCATTTGCCCTGGTAACTCGGAGAACGGACACCTGGAACCTAGCGACATATTACGATAGCAATCACCGAACAACCAGGGCTATGCTGTTTAACCGAACAACCGTGTCTCTGCCTTATTGAACTTTTTGTTATTTAACTAGGATACTTAACTAGGTCCATGTTAACCATCCAGACAAGTTGAAATTATATACTGTGTTTGAGTTGATTTTACTGCTAAATAACAGCCCAGGACGGTCACTTTCTCTACAAAATCTTCCAGCCAGGGTGGATCAATTTTTATTAGGAAAGGACAGTTTGAAACCTTTTTTTTTAATTTTATGTTTCATAAAAAATATTTATGGTCGGGACTCGAGCCTTTTCAGTGGGGTCGGTCGGGTTATTGGATAAACACATATTTTTTGTTACGCCTTAGGTAACTTGGATATTTGTTTAAAATGGATGTTCTTTCACTTTTTACACATTACCTCCTTTCACGTCAGTTTAATTTGTTACCTGAACACAGCCGAAGACACTTGTGAGCCTTAAGATATCATTATCCATATTTCAAGAAAGATCCATACTTGAAAACAAACCTTGATACGAAAAGATTTCATGTATTCATAGGTGATATCTATGAAGGAAAATTATAAGACATTGATATGCAAGATAAGGTTGACTGAATTACCTGTTTCAGGCATCAATATCAAAATCGTAGACAGTAGATAGGAATGCTGACTTTTTACGGGGTACTTGGCGTGTAATAAGCAGGTTGATACTAGACAATAAAACGTTTTATGTATGATCAAATATTCTCAGGAGAAGGCATATGTTGAATTAGAGCATAATCCTAAACACCATGAGCACATAGTTAACATTACTCCAGAGAGCCTATTATTGGATTTCAAAGATGGACACGATACGAGTTACTATCTGTGAAAAAGTTAATATCATTATGATTCCAATCCCTTAATCAATCATGTCTTCTTATTTCTGTGGATACGCTTTTAGGCCTACTCACACCTTTGAGATTCAGGATTAAAATTTAAATGTATGTTATGTAATGAGTGTCACCTCACACGCAGGTCAGCTCATAAATAACTATGTTATGATCAGTGGGCATGCACAACATTTTCAAAGGATCGTGAATCATAGAGACTTCGTACATAAATGTGAAGTTCAACAAGCCTTACATTATAATGACTGATCCATATGCATTTTCCTCACTTACACTCGGGAAATAAATACACTTCCTTTTCCATAAACTGTCAAAATATAAATCTTACAAGTAAATATCGATAATTTTACCCATTTACAAAAAGAAACAACATGAACATTACTTTCTTTCTTGTTTCTGGTACATTGATATCTACAAGGAGTGACCGCCATTCATTGCAGTTCACAGAAAAACGCGCCTTTGTTCTGTGGGGGTGGGGTACTTTTATGGTCCTTTTCTTTCTATTCAAGTGACTAAACTTCATGGTAAAAGGTAACAATTATTATCCTCTAAGAGGATAATAGTTGTTACCTTTTACCTTCAAACTGTATTCAGTTCATTTTCCAAAAAAGTATTCGAAGTTCTCAAAGATAGATTAAATAAGCTTATATGGCATCTTTGGTGAAAATTGAATAATTTCACGTAAAAAAAAAATATTCTTTCGTTACCAAGGTAACGGCACCCATTACCAATGTACTGCCGGGTACACTGGATGTCTGATATGCATGTACTCTTCTAACTCAAAAATACAAGTTTATGTGGGCAGGGCAAAGTGTAAACGGGATCGTTAACCAGCTACTTTACGGATTTGGGCCCCAAGCGTTAGCCCACCCCCCCCCCCCCCCCGCGGGGGGGGGGGGGGTACTCCCATATAGGATTGTACTGGGTATGTGCCGCGGGAAAGGCCCTGTTTTCATCACTCTAAGGATAAGAAAAGCCTCCAAAATGTACACAGCTGGATAAGATCGGGGTAACAATTATTTGAGTGAACTGAAAGTCTCATTCATTTTTCAAACAAATGTATGGATCTTGGATATAGGCTGCACATATAGGACGTATTCAGTAAGTTCTTAGGGGGGGGGGGATTTTGTGGGAAGTAAGAATATGCTAAAACTTGTTTAAAATTGGAATGTTGGTCTCCAAACTGTACCAAGACGCCAGGACGCACCAATACAGCACTCCTTTCAACACATTACAGGATTAAGAAAGGGTACCTTTACATCTGGTGTGGGATTAAAATAGGGTATTGTATAAAATAGTCCGAGGCACCCACCCACCCTGATGTTGAGAATGTACCCCCCCCCCCCTCCCTTAGCGCATGAATGCAAACCACAGCCTCCAAGTACGGGATATAAAATCTCATCATAACATATACAGCGACAGGTGGTTACTGCATGACGAGTGTGATAAAAGCATCCTGTTGTTTGCACATGCACGTGCAACGTCCGGCACTGCCGGAGCTGCGTTGAGCCCACAAAGGGCAGGGGTTGCAAACACACTTAGGCTCGGATACCTTTTGTACGGATACCGTCCCGTACGGATATGGATGCAGGTACGGTAAATGCACTGTTTCCAAAGTATCTGTGTCCGTGCATATGGAATCATACTGTCTGTTTACCATTGTAGCTACCTTTGCCACATCCGTATCCGTATCCGTATCCGCATCCACGTCCATACATATATAGAACACTAGTTTAAAACATTAAGAGAATGATGGATCATTATTATTATTATTATTATTATTATTATTATTATTATTATTATTATTATTATTACGATGTTAGCGTTGGATAGTCTCGACGACCCGTAGCCGAGGGACCAAATTAAATTTGGTTCTTCAATGTCGTCCAGACATCTGTATCACAGCTACCAGCGCAGTTCATGGTCCTCCGACACTGTTACCCGGCGCTAAACATGCTGCAACACGTGTCATCAATTTGTACCTGCCTGTTTCGGGTGGCTGTGGTCCGGCCAATGTGGATTTTTCACCGTCCAAAACTAAAAGACGCTTTCTTCACTCCTCTCCAGGAGCACTTTGCAGCCTGCCTTGTTCTAGCTCGACGGTATGACCGCTCCCTCATTTATTTTTATGATATTCATTAACTATTTTGTTTTGTAACGAATTAACTATAAAGGAGTCTTAAGAAAGACTAGCCATATTCATCAACAACTCATTTTTACCTCCTTCACTGGGACCATAACCGTACTGATTTAGCCTGGGAGCAGATTTACCTTGGCTGCTTTGTAACCGAGTTTATTCAAATGAGCACGCTGTTTTTTTTGTTTTTTCTTTTTGTTTTTCCTTTCTTTTTTCTTTTCTTTTCTTTTCTTTTTTTTTTTTTTGGGGGGGGGTCTTTTTTTATTTGGTCAGAGCCAGCCTAGGCATGCCGATTAATTTACAGGGTAAATTGTAAAATATTCAGCCCTTAAAGGCCAATGTCAATTGCTTTGAAATTACATTGGAGCACTTCTATGTGTCCCTAGACAGTAATTGGATCAGCATGTAGTACCGCATTTTTTCTACTGTCTTTTTGATCGTGGGTGTTTTTGTAATTTTAGACCTCGACTCCCAAGACACCTGCTTCATTGTCTTAAACAATTGATGGGAATGTAGCTTGGCTTTCTTTTCATCAAAGTTTAACAGTTAACGTTTTGACTCTACGGTCCTTTCGGGCATTTCACACATTTAACTCTAAGTTTAATTTGACTATTTTGGCCATAGCGCTGAAACACTGTTTCATCGTTCTTTTATATTCACGACATTGTGCCACGAACGAAATAAGGGAAAATAAAACCACATCAAAATTAGGTTAACGGTTAATCATCCTACACACCATGACACCTGGCACCGATTGCAACGCCACCCTTTCGACGGCAGACTGGAAAAAAGTTGACAGGTACTAATTAATTGGCTTCACAACAAAGAACGTGTGCTTGTTTGGCCGTTGATGGACACACAGCACATCGTACGACTTTAACAAATACAGGTCATCAGCCTCACACTCGTTTTGCGTTTAATTAACCCTAATCGGGATTAGAAGTAATCAGAAGTACATATCTGCTGACGTGTTTATTACCGTAAAAATGATGAAAATACAAATACTGGTGGTTTTGATTGATCTTCTCACTGCTAAGAATAAGGGTTAGTGAAAAGCTTCCCTCGGTTGGTCAGTTATCAGCCCTTTTTGTGTGTGTGTGGGGGGGGGGTCAACACGATGCATGTCAGGGAATTGCAATAAAGCAGACGACAATGAAGATCCGGGCGCTTTTGGTCGACTTGGGCGTGAAAGAGTAAAAGGTCCAGCACATCATGTAATGGAACTCGTTACTCTTTTGCTATTAGTATAGTTCAAAAGAACACACAATAGATATCAAGGTACGTTTATTTTCTTTTGTTCATCTCAAAAAGAACGTGGGCATATGGCATGTTTCACGGTGTGGTCTCTCGGCATTTGCCAGCGATTAATCAAATATGCGTTTCATCTTTCTTAGGGCAGGCTCCTGGAATGAACAGTTGCCTGGCTCATTAGCCTTTAGAGGACTAAGTCAATAGTTTTGGGTGGGAAATCGTACGCCTAAAGTGCCCCGAGGAAATCTTTAAACTTATGACATATTTTTCTTGTCAATAAATACGTAATAATTGAGCAGAAATGAGACGCAGAGGACATTAATTTTATCACGCCTAACACTTCCCTGGAATTCTAAATGAAAAAAAAGTGTATGCCGACATATCGTGTTCGGTCCATCAGGGTTAAATCATGGGCGGGGGACTCTTTCTGGGTCATATAATAGCTATATATCACGAATTGAAACGCAAACGTGACATCGCCTTAATGCCGGGAGTATTCTCTCTCAAAATAGAAGACTGTGATAATTTGACTTCTCATAGGATTATTGAATTTGAAACTTGAACTTGTAACCCAGTAATAACATAGTCAATGACTAATAATCCAATTTCAAATGCATTTACAATTATGATTCACATTTATTGATTTCTCAGGAGAGCTTAGGGTAGTGACTTTTCAATTGAGTCTGTATTAAATGCGTTAAATGTTAGATTGTAGGAGTAACGATATGTCATTTTCTACAAGAAAATAGAAAAAAATAAAGCCAGAGCAGAATAATATAATACAGTGTTGCTTTTACCCATAAGAACAATTTGTTCATTCAATAACTTTATTTAGATACATTTGTTTCTTCATTTTTCCCATAGCTCACGGCACACAGCTTAAGTATAACACATAATTCTTGGCATATACATATATACATATATATATATATATATATATATATATATATATCGCTTCGAAAAGCATCATGTAGAACTGGTGCAAAAGGTGTGAACTTTGAATACCGAGATCAATACAACGAATATAGCTGTATTATATGCTCACGATAAAATAAAATGAAATGAAATAGGGACCTTAGATTCGTTATTGTCCAGGCTCTTTTCATGTGAAAATCTTTCCCCATAGCTTATGTTGTTCCTTTTTGATTGGTGCGTAATACCCTTCTGAACAACTTTGCAAGGTTAAAGGAACTTATATATGTGTGGTTCTTATAATGTAAGATACATGTACTTTTTGTGTGTTTTTTTACGTTAGATTGTGTTTTAACATGGCTTTCTCCTCTGCATAAGACACAACTGTTTTCCATCAAGTGAGATCGAGATAAAGATCAGGTCAACAGCTTTCCTAGGTGTGGGTTAGGCGCAAGCCCAGGAAAGCTATTGACCTGGAACATGTTATCTTGACAGGTCGCATCTACAGTTATTTTTAATTACTGCTGGAACAAGTCAAAACCTTAGACAAAGTAACATTTGATCATCAACCGTTTTAACAGTATAAGTGGAAACGGTTAAAGGTGGGGAATGTGTGGGACTTTTGACGGGATCCAGCCTCTGTGTGTTACAGAGCGTTGCATAATTTAAATATACTATGCTGGGCTTATTTGGACAAAAAGAGCGCCCCCTGTGGTTGCTTTTGAAAGGGTTGACAAAATCATATCCACAATCTGAACATTTGCATACACGCCACAGTATAAATATCATTACCAATGGAACTGGACATTTGATGGAATGTATGTGAGAAAACGAAATCTTCTTTTAACGGCTGATGATGCTGATGAGGTACATAAGAGAGAGTCATCTTATGTCTGGAATACGCATGCTTGGCGACTTTTAACATTCGATTGTCTATGATTACGCCTAAACCATTGTTTGCCTGTTTAAACTCAGAGAAAGACATTAAAAGCTGGACGAAGTGAGATATTAAGGAATTAGAAGAAAAGTGTCAATGCTAGGGTGGCATTACCTGTCCCTTTGTTGCACTTAACAGTTGCTTTTAGCCGAGCGCACAAGGATTCGGATATAAACTATGAAATTACACTTCACTAATGCGGTCACTGGGAATATCTTGTTCTTGCTCAAGTGGACCACATTGATCAAATTAAAGTGACGGGACAAGCATTAGCTAGAGCCTAAGTGGTAATAATGCATACCGATGCATTTTTAGTTAGTGGTATTTTAAGTGTTTTATTGTGCTTATAATCATAACTTATGATGTTTACTAACTTAACAGGGACTATTGATAACTAAATACATTATTTCTATTTGATCAAGTTTGGCTTCTTCAATGGAACGTCATACCAGTAAGTGTCGCCCTCATGTAGGGACTCAAAACGACACGGACAATGCGGTAATTCAATCTTATTCTGTCTAATTCTGTCCCGCCCGACTGTCTGCGGTTATTCACTCTTCATTCATGAATCACCGCCAAATGAATTACCACATGACAATCGGCTAATACAAAGAAAATTTCGTGAATACTGCTGTTGTGTGCGCATGCAACAAATTTGTATCTGAAGCGTGGAAGTGAAGAAGGCTGACTTTGTTTCATTATTAAATATGACGGTCTGCTGCAGCGGGTGGGGGCAGGAAAGCGAAGGGAGGGGGGGTGGGTGGGTGGGGTGGGGTGAGTTATTCCCGAATGAGCATTGTGGTAGTCCTTTCATCCATCATCCATGCACTTGCTGGCTGTCACTTTCGTGGCAGAACATGTGAAAATAGTGGAAAAAAATGTATGCACCAGCCGAAAAAAGGTAGAGAGGAACATGACAAGTTTGATAGGTGAGGCAAGTGGACTTGTTGCCACACAGCTGACAATGTGTGCTGAAGAAGGGTACATTAGAAGACCTGTGACAGAATGACAAGCACGTCACTGGCCACATGAAACCTTTTTTCGTGAAATCTGTTGCTGATGCCCGGCGCCCTCTGTTGGCTAGGTACGCCACCGCACGTCAACAGTTATCAGATATTTCCACTAAAACGACACGAACATAATGAAAGCCCAAATTCTTTGTCAGCAACTGAAAAGGTTCCCTGTATATTTCCAAGACAAACATTTCTGCAAGCTTTGCCAGCAGTCATGCCTAGTTACTAATAATGCGGATGTATTTTTATAGAGCTTCCGTGATCTTGGAAAGAATGGATACAACTCGCAGACAACGAGCCACCGAACCTTTCCCATCTCTTTGGAGCCAATCACGTAAACAAACTCCTGTGCGCGCTCTGGACCTACCTGCCTGCCTACCTGTTCATGTATACCCTAAAATGATGTGACAAGTCAATTTTCCTTCAAAATGTGTTTGTTGCTAATTGATACGTGGCTACGGTGTCAATTACCAATTATTGTGCATCTTTCAGCGTCTATTTACACATGTTACACAAACGCCTGTCATAGAGCAGCATTTCTGCATGTCACTGAAATGGTGATTCCCTAGAACTGTATTTAAAACTCGGAGTTCAATCGGAAAACGTTTGCAAAAGATGGCATAAAATATGATTTGTGTGTGATTTGTTTTTGTCAAGAAAAATATTTGTGGCTTATAAAGAGCAGGGAGCACGCACCACGGGCACGGAAAATCGTGCGATTCGTGGGATTTGGGTATTTTTGCTAAGACACTCTATAATTATAGAATGTCATCTTTCATTGAGATACAGACATTTACCTTCATTACGTCTTTCCTGCCATATGAGAAAAAGGTACATGTTCGCAATGTTTAATGAACGGTTTACGATTTATCATTAGCAGTTTCAAGCATTCTGGGTATTTCTCCCTGGTGGCAGATCGCATTTAGCACATTTCGTGACTTGTTTTTTTTTGTTTTTTGTTTGTTTTTTGTTTTTTGCTTTTTGGGGGCAAAGGTGGGATGGGCTGAGGTTATGATTCTTTATCATTTCCATACGATACTAAAAACATTGTGGACGCTTGTCTTGTTTCGTGAATAAGGCCCTTGTTAATTTGAACCATTCTGTTTGGTAAAATGTCCACTAAAGGAAGACTAAGTCTTGGATACTGTAAAGAGATGCTCATGTAGAGCACTATTATCTTTCAATAGAAAATCTGGCCATTTTTTAGCTGAATTCTATGGGGCTATGAGCGAATTCAACAGTAACCGGTGGTTATGTGTTTAGCGTTTTGCGGGAGGGGGGACCTTTTGATTAGCAAAACAAAGCGGCCATATAACTCATTAGGTAAATATGTTAGGTCACATGATTAGAGTAAGTATGTTTACAACACTAGGACCAAATGGACCTGATTTAGAGGCTTTTTTTACTCGGGCAATTTATATGATTACTTATAGTAAGTAAATAAAGTTGTTAAAAAGTAATGCCTAGTAACAAATAGTAAGCATAAGTAATTGCTAGTAATTAATGCCAGTTACTAAATGAAACATTTACTTAGAAAAATATTTACTTGAAAAATATTCACGTAGTAAGATACTAAATAAGTGATATATTTACTAAGTAAAATGATTACTAATTGATTTATTTACTTCAGTAAGTAAAACCTTGTAATGTAACTATTTATTAGTGCATTGACTTCGATGAAAAAGTCGGGTCTCGACACCCACAAATAAACTATGTTTGATACTCGGGACCCGTAACGGGTACCCGGGACCCAGGTACCTGGGTACCCGCTTCAAAAAAACCCTTACTGGAATGAAACACAGAAAGATATTTTATCTTGCTTTTATTCAGGTACATTATAAGAATTCCACCATTCGACATGTTGCTTAACCCTAACCCTGAGAGAAAAAAAAACATAAAGAACATTACATGTACATATACGTCTATTGTAGCTGGTCGAACACTATAAAAGGTCACGTGGCATTAACTTTTTTATTTGCACGAAATACTCGTCGGCGTCGGTAGGGATAATGTAATTTCAGTTGTACTGCAAACTCTTGAATTTCTCATCTAGATTCAGGAAAACTAGAATTTATGCTATTTCTAAAAAAAAAAAAAAAAAAAAACAAAACAAAAAAAAAAAAAAAACACACACAAAAAAACTTGAAGATGAGATTTTTACCAATCAATTAAAATAAACTTGTCGCGCACAGTTCGCTGTGCGCGAATTTAATAATCATTCCTCATTTTTCAACATTATAAGGGCACTTTTTGCAGGCAGTGCCGGTCTATACTTTTACGCATTTTGCGGGTTAACAATGTTATCTTGCCTGCTGCTACCTGATGTAACGAGTTTTTTGTATGGCTTCGGCTAATCATAAGTCCCGTTTTGAATACCCCGGATGAAGGGTGATATGACCTTCCCGACCTTTTCGCACCCCACTCGGCGCTAGCGAGCTCACATGGACTAATCAGTTTGCGGTGCAGTCATGTACCCTGTTCCTGCGTACCCCGGACCGAGCTTTTTAATATCAGCTTATATTGTGCTATGGATTGACTTTGGTGGCTCACGAGACCCCTAAGTTCTGTAAGTAAGAATATATATGTTTTTCTAGATAAATTGGGTATTCTGCGGAAGCGCGCATCATCGCGCCGCGAGCATATTTATTTATCGTGTGGGCTTAATTTCTACATTATATACCGCGTAAACACGTAGATTTACGTGGAGAATATTTGTTAGAAATTTACAGTAAATTCCATACGAAATTATCATTACAAACTGGCTTCTTCTTGTCGTAATATTGCCTCTAATGGTTTTTGATACGTTGAAATAGTCAGATTGTAATTATATATTCTGTGTATTAAATGTTTTAAATATTAAATATTTCATGTAACTTTATATTGGTCAAATACACGTTGTTTGTGTTTAAACGTGTATTCGTAATTTTGTGCACGCGTGATAGTATTTGTGAAATATATGTGTATCAAATATAAATATAAATGTATATTTAAAACGCCAAACATTATTGTAAGAATTTTGCTATGTACTTTGCAGTGCATTTCTCACCATCTGGAGCGAATGGCGGAATAAAGATCAACTGACAACGTAATTCCAAAGTGTTTTTTTTTTCTGCATGCCACAAAACTTGTGTTGGGAACGGGAACATAACAAACCAAACTGAGTCGGAACCAAAGTAGGAACAAAGATAGGCAGAAATACACATGCTGGTAGATCTAAAGTTTGTTTCTTTATCTCGAAGATATTCGGGTATTAAAAATTGGATTCGGGGCCCGACTTTTTGGCATTTTGACGCGTCCCCAGGTCCCGGGTCAATGCACTACTATAACGCATGGTTGGTTGCATGCTCCAGCAGCATGCAGCAAGTTCCTTTTAATACAAGGAACTTTAATGAGTCAAAGGAGAAAAGAAGAAAGAGGGAACTCGTTTAATCTGTTTGGCAATAATATGTTTAGGCGTCCTTTTAGCATATGGCTCAATATTTCAAACATTTGTCCTTAAGGAAAATTGTCATATTATTAGCCATTACATAGTACAAAACTTCTTGAGAACTTAACTATGATTTGTACAAGTGCACATAGTAAATATAGAAAAGGTGCATATTTTTATCATGATGTAAAGTTAGTTTCTAAATTTAATTATATGATAATGAAATATTTTTGTTATGAGACATAACATAATTTTGTATGCAATTAAACTACCAGGTCTAGTAAAACTAAGTAGAGATGTGGGGAAATCCATTTGGAAAGAATGCTGGAACTCATACCCTCAGTGTTTAGTGCTGGTGACCTAAAGTTGCTAATATGCGACCGCTCATGTCCACCTGTCTGTGTGTCCGCCTGCTGTATGTCAGTGCTTCGGTCAATCCATCCAGAAACGTTTGCTTGTGCGCGCGATATTGTCCACAATCACCAAGTTATCCCCAAATTAAATAAATACATAACCTTCAAGACTTATAGGGTATTCGATATTGATGGCGCCACCTAGAGTATTACTTAATATAGAAGTCAATATGTGGAAATCTTGCGACCACTCTAGCATCCTTGATATTGAAGGATTCGATTTGAAATTTGGTGGGAATATTGGGAAAGGGGGTAATATTTCAAATCCAAACAATACTAGTGCGGCACCTAATGGTGAACCTAAAGATGAGCCAATATGTATTGTTACGTATGAGTTTCTTTATCTTAAGAAATATTATATCTAATTTTACCAAATGGACAACAAATGTTTATCATGTACGGAAGTTTCATATTACGTAATATGAGTGGTCATGACCTACTTTCTCAAGGTCACTGAGGGAATAGAGGTCAAAAAGTGACTATCTTGTGATGATCACGACATCTTTACACACACACACACACACACACACACACAAATATATATATATATAAATATATATATATATATATAACACTAGAGAATTATTAAACAGACTAAAATCCATCACGCCACTGGTGGTATTTAATGGAACTTGGATCATAGGTGTTAATAACATGTTAAGTTAAATATTTTGTGCTAATGGACAAAATGTTAATATGAAATCAACACTAATTATACAGTAAAACTGAACCTTTAATTACCCACTTAAGATTTAAATAAATTATACATGTGGAGTATATTAATCCCTTTTAATTAAATACTTCAAAGCAGCAGAAGCAGACATTGTAAGTAATAGTAAGTAACTAAACTACTTGTTATTTACTTACCTGAGTAACTGAAATACTCAATCATTGTAAGTAACTAAACTACTTGCCTTTACTTACCCTGTTAATTAAGTTACTTACTAATGATCTCAAGTAATACTCAGTAAAGATAAGTTAAATTAATAACTCTTTTACAAGCCTTTTACTTAAATAACTAAATGTATTACTTCTAGAAAGTAATTTAAGTAACATAATGCCTGCAAGTAAAAACGTTTTAGTGTATTTCATAATTCCTCAGTTTTTAATAAAATCCTTGCAAATAACAATGCGATAAACTTTTGCCGCCAATGGACAAATTAAACAACCATTACTGAATTTAAATACAAACTGAATTGTGAGTATTGCAACCAGAGACAGGCTATAGGTGGGGAACGGCTACCGTAGAATGCTAGAAAGATTGTAACAACAAATAGCGGAATCTTCCTGCTGAGATCACACGAGAAACTGGTAAAATCTGGTCTTAATTGGGAATAATCTTAATAGTATAATAATTAAATGAAGGACGAACCAAAACGGGACTGTAGATGGGTTGTCTTTACATACAAAAGTCTCTTCAAGGACATTGTCTTAATTTGAAATTTCACTGTATTTTGAAAGACTATGAATAACGTAAAGTCGAAGTCGCAAATAAAGAGAAAATCGAAATAGTCACATCCTTAACACATGCAATACATGAATAGTGCATACTAGTTGAGTTGGATTATGATTACATGCCTAGTTTTTACACGAGGAATATAAAAAATAAAGCCCAATATATATATATATATATATGATAAGTTGTCCAGCTAGAAAGGGTACATATTGGTTCATGGGCTAGTCAAATTGTTCTTATCTGAACCTGTACTATGAAAATTTGGTAATTATGGTTTGAATGACAGGGGTTCTTCTTTCATAATGAAGCTCTGCATTTATAAGCAAAACTTCACGTATTTAGCTAATTGATCAATTGCCACGTTCATATTTATTCATTATTATGTGGGTTGTCTTTGCTGAATATTTAGCTTAGACAAGGAGCCGCTACTCAGAGAGACATGTACGGCTAAAAGGCTCCGAAACATGTTGAGTAGTTACCCGCTGAAGACCCTTTAATTTATTTGGGCTAATACAGCCTATGTCAAAATTTTACAGAGGAACGTGTGCAATATAGACGATAGAACTTCTATGTATATAAGTTAGACAGGGG